>JALDNG010001366.1:0-52500 GCA_024349245.1 Neodontobutis hainanensis
AAGAAGGAGACCTATCGAGACTGGTTGGCTTGTGGGACTCCTGAGGCAGCTGATGGGTACCGGCAGGCCAAGCGGGCTGCAGCCCAGGTGGTTGTGGAGGCAAAAACTCGGGTCTGGGAGGAGTTCGGTGAGGCCATGGAAAAGGACTATCGGTCGGCCTCGAAGAAATTCTGGCAAACCGTCTGGCGCCTCAGGAGGGGGAAGCAGTGCCCTGCCAACACTGTTTACAGTGGAGGTGGGAATCTGCTGACCTCAACTGGGGATATTGTTGGACGGTGGAAGGAATACTTCGAGGATCTCCTCAACCCCACCGACACGTCTTCCACTGAGGAAGCAGAGGCTGAGGACTCAGAGGTGGACTCGTCCATTACTCAGGCTGAAGTCACTGAGGTAGTTGGGAAGCTCCTCGGTGGCAAGGCACCGGGGGTGGATGAGATACGCCCTGAGTACCTCAAGTCTCTGGATGTTGTGAGGCTGTCTTGGCTGACACGCCTCTGCAGCATCGCGTGGCGTTTGGGGACAGTACCTCTGGACTGGCAGACCGGGGTGGTGGTCCCTCTTTTAAAGAAGGGGGACCGGAGGGTGTGTTCCAACTACAGAGGGATCACACTCCTCAGCCTCCCCAGGAAAGTCTATGCCAGGGTACTGGAGAGAAGAATGCGGCCGATAGTCGAACCTCAGATCCAGAAGGAATAATGCGGTTTTCGTCCCGGTCGTGCAACACTGGACCAGCTCTATACCCTCTCCACGGTGCTGGAGGGTTTATGGGAGTTTGCCCAACCAGTCCACATGTGCTTTGTGTATCTGAAGAAGCCATTCGACTGTGTTCCTCGTTGTGCCCGTGGGGTGCTCTGGGAGTATGGGGTCCGGGGCCCTTTGCTAAGGGCTATCCGGTCCCTGTCGACGAGCAGGAGCTTGGTCGCAATGCCGGCAGTAAGTCAGACCTGTTCCCGGTGCATGTTGGACTCCGGCAGGGCTCCCCTTTGTCACCAGTCCTGTTCATTATCTTTATGGACAGGATTTCTAGGTGCAGCCAGGGGCCGGAGGGAGTCTGATTTGGGGACCACAGGATTTCCTCTCTGCTTTTTGCAGATGATGTTGTCCTGTTGGCTCCATCAAGCCAGGACCTCCAGTGTGCACTGGGGCGGTTTGCAGCCGAGTGTGAAGCGGCTGGGATGAGGATCAGCACCTCCAAGTCTGAGACCATGGTTCTCAGTCAGAAAAGGGTGGCTTGCCCCCTTCAGGTTGGTGGAGAGCTCCTGCCTCAAGTGGAGGAGTTTAAGTATCTCGGGGTCTTGTTCACGAGTGAGGGAAGGAAGGAGCGTGAGATTGACAGACGGATCGATGCAACTTCTGCAGTAATGCGGTCGATGTACCGGTCTCTCGTGGTGAAGAAGGAGCTGAGCTGCAAGGCAAAGCTCTCGATTTACCGGTCGATCTACGTTCCTACTCTCACCTATGGTCATGAAGTTTGAGTCATGACCGAAAGAACAAGATCCCGGATACAGGTGGCGAAATGAGCTTTGAGCTCCGAGTGGCGCGGCGCTCCCTTAGAGATAGGGTGAGGAGCTCGGTCAGTCGGTAGGAGCTCAAAGTAGAGCCACTGCTCCTTCACATTGAGAGGAGCCAGC
This sequence comes from Neodontobutis hainanensis, assembly GCA_024349245.1. Lineage (NCBI taxonomy): Eukaryota > Metazoa > Chordata > Actinopteri > Gobiiformes > Odontobutidae > Neodontobutis > Neodontobutis hainanensis. The sequence goes on from JALDNG010001366.1 coordinate 1,632, forward strand.
TGAGGTGGCTCGGGCATCTGTTTCGGATGCCTCCCGGACGCCTCCCTAGGGAGGTGTTCCGGGCATGTCCCACCAAACATCCACCGAGGAGACCTTGGGGAAGACCTAGGACACGCTGGAGGGACTATGTCTCTCGGCTGGCTTGGGAATGCCTCGGTATCCCCCGGAAGAGCTGGAGGAAGTGTCTGGGGAGGGGGAAGTCTGGGCTTCTCTGCTTAGACTGCTGCCCCCCACGACCCGGCACCAGATAAGCGGTAGAAGATGGATGGATGGGCTCCAAGCCTTGGCCAGCCGCCTAAAGAGGTACACAAGAGAGAATGAAGCCAGAAGAATAAACCGGCTGTTCGCATCTCAACCTGCGAAAGTGTATGCTCAGTGGCAGGAGAAATAACAGCAAAGCAGACCCACCGAGGCTGGAAAATGAACAATAGTGTGTGGTAGGTGTGGATCCCTGACAGAATCCACACCTACTGGCTAAAGAAGTTCACTGCACTCCACGAGCGCCTTGCAGCACAAATGAACCAGCTGCTAAGGGATGGGACACACCCTGAATGGCTTACCGAAGGCGTACAATCAAGTAAGGAAATCATCGCGGCTAAGATAAGTGGGCACATGAATCAATACATGAGCAAAGCACAGAAGGGCATCGGCAAAGAAACCAGAGGAGCCAAACCCCAACTTCTGGTTGACAGAAAGTCACCCAAGACTGCAGAACCCGACACACCAACCTGTGTACTTCCTGGATTGATTAAAAGAAAGCATATGACTCAATGCCACACATATGGATCACTGAATGCTTGGAGATGTACAACATCAACAGGACTCTAAGAGACTTCATTGGGAACATGATGAGGCTGTGGAAAATCACCCTTGGCAAGCCACTTGTACAAGTATCCACCAAATGTGGCATATACCAAGGAGATGCTCTGTCCCCACTGCTGTTCTGCATAGTTCTGAATCCCCTCAGCCAAATAATCAACAAGACTGGCTATGGATACCGACTCAGGAATGGGGCTACCATCAGTCACCTCCTCTACATGGATGACATCAAGCTATACGCTAAGAGTGAGCGGGACATCGACTCACTGATCCACACCACCAGGATCTACAGCTCTGACATTGGGATGTCATTCGAGAAGGTAGTCCACACAGAAGGGGTCTCACTATCAGAAGGAACAATAGCAGACATTGAGGATGGTTACAAGTACCTTGGAATACCACAGGCAAATGGCAACCTTGAAGAGGTAACAAGGAAAACAGCAACTGCCAAATACCTCCAACGAGTAAGGCAAGTCCTAAGAAGTCAGCTCAATGGCAAGAACAAGGCACGGGCAATAAACCGCTACGCCCTGCCAGTGATCAGATACCCTGCGCCTGCGGGAATAATAAGGTGGCCAAAGGAAGAGATACAGACCACAGACGTTAAGACACGAAAGCTCCTCACCATTTTGGGATTTTAAATGTATATGCCCCATATGAATTCAACCAAAATGGTTGTATTCAGTACAGATTCACGGATGTATATATCATTAGAATCAGAATCAGAATCAGAATCATAAAGAGTTTTTATTGCCAAGTATGCTTGCGCATACAAGGAATTTGTTTTACTGCCAGTACACAGATACACCAACACACAGACAACAAATAAGTGTATAAACAGACGATAAATAAGTGTATAAACAATATAAACAATTGTGCTATAGATGATAATTGAAAAGGATTGGATAAGAAGCAGGGATGTACTAGGATGGAGGGGTAACAGATGAACGTAAGGATATTGCACTTTTTTTTTTAGTGACATAAATGCAAATATCACAGACAAGATCTCTATTTTTGCAAAGGATATGTAGCATTTTTGTCCTAATAATTAGGTTCTATCTAGCAAAGAGCTCTTGCCAAGTCAGAGCTATACATACAGAAGTGAAGTATGGCACACTACTTTGTGGCTGGACTACTGCATCTCTACAGCCGATGCACATGCTGCCTTGGCAAACATAAACATTCTATATAATATGTCTAATGTCGATCACAGTGTTATAAAGATGTCTATTAGATTTGATTATATACAAACTACAGTTCAACTCTAATCTAAAATATTAATAAACTCTCTACAGAGAACCATGCTGGATACTGTTCTCACACTGATAAACTTTTAAGTAATATTACTCTACCTAGAGAATCAGTTATGTGTAAAGACTACACTATACTAATGTTAACCACAAAGCATATCTCCTTAATGTACTCTAATATTATCAGTAGACTGATAGCAAGTATTCCTTTTTACAAATGTAATAGGAAGTGTAAAATGATGCCTGGTTAAAGCACTAATGTGGAAAAATTTTAGGCTCGAGCCCGTAAACAACCTCCTGGGCTCAAGCTGGTGAACAAAATACACACACAAAATACACACACAAAAAAAACATTACATTTTCTGCTAATGGTACCCAATGACATGGAACCCCTTCTAGGAATGAGAGGGGTCAAGACTTAAACCTGGCCCGCGCCAGGCCCAGGGCTCAACACCATTGTCTTTTTATCTAATTTTTGCCAAAAAAAAAATAGTCTCAAGCTTTGACTTTTACTTGATCCAAGAGAGTCAGTAGGGACACGAGTCAAGAGATCCAACCAGCCAAGAACTGTACATTTTTGTTTGACCTTGCAGTCGCTCCAGTTAGGCGCACGGAAGCCGTAAATGAGCTGTTCAGAGTGGCTTTTTCACCCGCTCCCAAAGGAGTGATTTATTTATTTTATATAAACCACTGCTGCGGAAAAAACGGACTGGAATGGACGCAGCGCCCGAGCCATGCTCGCGACAGGCCTCTATTCTCGGACTACATCGGACCACGTGCAGATCTCTGTTCTGGTCCTCCACACATGTGTTTTTTCCAAGCTGGATGTTTTTCCAAATACCCAATATGTTCCCCAGTTTTTTAAAGTACTGCTGCTAAAAGACAATTCTCTTTTTAGAGAACCCTTTTTAACCCTTTTTTGGTCATGGTAATGTACAGCACTGCACTCTAGCCAGAGACAGACCACCATTCTCGGACTGTGTTGGGCCTATTCCTAGTCCTATTCACTGTTCTGGTCCTCCAGACACGTCATTTTTCTAAGCTGGCTTTATATACCTCCAGCCCTGAGAACCAGAGTCATACAATACATTTTCTGAGCCCACAGACAAGGCCTTTCACAGGGAAGCCTTCATACAGCACCAACAATGAGTTTCTGAGGCACACATCACATTTTCAAACCAAGAAAATGGGGCGGAGACTCAGAGAGCAGGACACCCTAACTCCAGAGCTCCACAATACATTTTCTTAGCCTGCAGAGGTGTTTTCCTGTCCTGGAGGTTAGGGAAAGCATGGTGCATGTAACCTAATGAAGAGAGGAGTTATGTGCGCTCTCTTTTTTTAAAGACCACTCTTGCCGCTGCATTCTGGATCATCTGCAGAGGTTTGGTTGTGCAGGCAGGGAGTCCAGCCAGTAGAGCATTGCAATAATCGAGTTTGGACAAGACAAGAGCCTGGACTAGGATTTGCGTAGAGTGCTTTGATAGGAAAGGTCTGATTTTCCTAATGTTGTAGAGAACTTAAGGGGGCAAGCCACCCTTTTCTGAATTAAAACCATAGTCTCAGACTTGCAGGTGCTGATCCTCATCCCAGTCGCTTCACACTTGGCTGCAAACTGCCCCAGTGCACACTGAAGGTCTAGGCTTGATGGAGCCAACAGGACAACATCATCTGGAAAAAGCAGAGACAAGATCCCCAGACTAGACTCCCTCCGGCCCCTGGCTGCGCCTAGAAATCCTGTCCATAAAGATAATGAACAGGACCAGAAACAAAGGTCCTGAGTCCAACATTCACCGGGAACAGGTCTGACTTACTGTAATGCAAACCAAGCTTCTGGCCCGGTTGTACAGGGACTGGACAGCCCTTAGCAAACTCCCATAAACCCTCCAGCACCCTGGAGAGGGTATAGAGCTGGTCCAGTGTTTCACAACCGGGACAAAAAATGCATTGTTCTTCTTGAATCTGAAGTTCAACTATCGGCCGCAATCTCCTCCCCAGTACCCTAGCATAGACTTTCCTGAGTAGGCTGTGAAGTGTGATCCCACTGTAGTTGGAACACACCTTCCGGTCCCCCTTCTTGAAAAGAGGGACCATTTTCATTCCATTTACATTTATTCATATAGCAGACGCTTTAATCGACTTACTTATCGACTAAAGCGACTCACATTGTACTACAGTAATTACCAGTGTTACAGCCACTGGAGGCAAGGGAGGTTAAGTGTCTTACCCAAGGACACAACAACAGTATGAACTGTGGGGAGAGTGGGAATCGAACCACCTACCTTCTGGTTTAAGGACGACCACTGTACCCACTGAGCTACTGCCGACATCTAGTAGTAAAATCAACCTTGGCACTGACATGTACATATTTGCATTAAAATAATTATTAATTAAATACAAAAGTAAAAATTCTACTGTGTTTATATGTTTTTAGACACCTCAAAGACTTTTGAGTGAATCAAAGTAATTTCTTAATAATTCTCTTTTTAATTGTCTGGTAACATTCTAACTGTATGTTCTTGGTTTATGTCATAAAGGATTGTCTGATGATAAGTACATGTATCATTGCATTGTGCTGTATGCACAAGCAAATGTATTGGCACAGAAATTTGGCTCATGCTCGGATGGAGTAAAACTGACTTACAGGGCGTACTGTACCTCCCTGTACACTGCCCATCCATGCTCTAATTACAAAAAAGGCAGTCTTCAGAATCTGACAGTGGCTTACACCGATGCCTTAAGACTATTATTAAAAAGGCCAGATGGACAAGTGCCAGTGAACTGTTTGTGTACTCTCTGAAAAATGGCCCAAAAGAAAATCACAAAATTTGCCAGGGTATATAAATTTACGAGCACCACTGTATCTGTCAGTTGAATAGTTCTGAAAATAACATTCTTTATTGTTGACAAATATTACATGTAGTGCTTTGGAAACACTTCAGGTGGCCAAAATGATGCCTGCTTCCTAAAGGGATATAAATCTATTGTTTGTTGTTCTTTTACCTTGTTTTTCTTTGTTTATTTTTTAATCTTGGACCTTGAGTCAGCAATAAAGTATACATAGATACATAGATACATAGATACATAGATACATACATACATTAACAATAACAAAATTGCAAAGAATAAACCTCATTAAGTCATTTCTAGGCCACTTACACATCTAAGGGTTAATAAGAATCCAGCAAAGAGAGGCTTTAGGACAGAAATGCTTATTCTTTATGCTTTCACAGTAGCAAGTACGTTGTAGCCTACACCTGAGAACCATTGCCACATACCACATACTACATAACGCAGCGCTTCTCAACATATTTATATTCCATTATATATTAGAGATAGATGTGATAAATACTTTGTCCTCTTTGGGGAGAATCAAATGGGCAGACGTTCAAATGCATGGAGTTAACTTTTTCCATGTAGTTTGTGTGTATAGCTGCATGCTGGACAATGAATCTTTTCTAAGGTCAAAGTATCTATCAAATATTTAGTAATTTGTGGTTAAAATGTATCAATGATAGATATTTAACGGCGTGAAACCGAAAGAATGAAAGTACAAGAGGCACGTGACGTTTGGCCTAATCACGTGACGACATAGAAACACGGAAGTCATTTAAAAATTGGCAGCGTGATGTTTGCGATCTGTTTTGTAAAGAAATGAAAAATGACTGAAAATTACCCCAAACTAAAACGAAAGAAATCATATGCGGAAACGGAACTACCCTCGACAAGTCATCAGCAGAGTTTTCAAGCGGCGTCAGTGAGTTGCCTCCCGGACACCGACACAGGGTAATAATAGCATGTGTTGGGCAAGAAACTTAACGACATTTCAGTCACTCCACGGAATTGTGCCATGGCAAAACAACACTGTGTGTCGTGGTCAACCTGGTGTGTAAATTGTATTGGTGTAAAATATAATGCACCAATAAATGACATGAGGGATATATATATTTTTTTAAGATTGTACTATACATACAAATGGTCGAACTATGTATAAAATAATGCACCATGTAAAGGTGCAATGGTCTATAATTGTTTACATTAGATAGATGCAAAGAGAACTATACAAATAAATTAATTGTAAGATATTAATTTACTGTAACCTTAACCATAAAATATGCATACAGCAGGAACCAACATAACTGGTTCAAACTATATACACAAATGGTTTGATGTAAAAGATAGTAAAAAACAGGTGCAACGGTCTTGAATTGTAAATTAAAAATAGATGCAATAGAGCAAACACAGACACATGTGCTACTATTAGTTAATGTTTATTTGCAATAACCTTCACACATTTTTTGAAACAGCAGTATTTTTTTTTTTTAATAAAATGTGTAAACTATATACAAATATGGGCATGGCAGTGCAATGTATTAATGTGCAATCATCAAAATAGGTGTAAAGAGAAACTTCACAAATGATGCAAACTACCGTATAACCTGCATGAATTGGTGTGAACAGACAATAAATAAAAAGCTAAAGTGCAAACTATATACAAAAAAAAAAGCAAAAGTGCAAACTGCAGATACAGTGCATTTTTATATGCATTGCCTGCGCTCTGTGGTCCTCCGTCACCCTCCGCAGCAGATCTGCAACAGTTTGTCCAAACCTGTCGCTCTCATCATTGCTGTGACACAGTCTCTGTTGAGCTCCACCCGCCGTTCCTCCAACTGAGCCTCCAACCGAGCAACCTGCACTTGGACCCAGTCATCTTTTTCTTTTCTCTTCCTTCTTTGTGCCATTCTTGGACTGGGGGACTGAAGAGATGGCTGCGGGGACAGCAGAGATGACTGCGGGGACAGAAGAGATGACTGCGGGGACAGAAGAGATGACTGCGGGGACAGAAGAGATGACTGCGGGGACAGAAGAGATGGCTGGTGATGGGGGCTCTATCACTTGGTAATTGGTCATCATCGCTGTTGGCTGGAGGTCTCACATCCGATAAACCAGTGGAGTTTTAGCTGGTATCAGTTCCATCCTGTGATTATGAAAGAATTAGCAAATAGTATAAGTTATACACATTGACGGTATAAGGGCTGGACATAGCAAGCCCGCTTCCGGGTCTGTGCCAAATAGGAAGTAGGGGTTGGCTCCATCAAGCATGACCCCTATTGACATCCATTGAAAAATCGGCGGCAATTACGAAGTGACTATTTTTCTCACAGTCATCATTCTAAGGCTGCCGCCTTTCTTTGAACACAATCTTATTATTCCCGTAATTGCTATATTGATATTTGTCACATAACTCATACTATTAAGATTAATAACCTACCTATCAGATGCCTCTATTCTGCTATGTCGGATCGTGGGGGCGTGGCTGATCTCGCTACCGGCATTTTGTAGTTTTAAGCTGCTCTCGGTAAAAAAAAAAGCAGCTGGAATATAGCGTTATATGAACAGAAGAGAGACTCGTGGAGACCTAACTATTTTAAATCAGTGTAGTTCAAGCTTTTTGCTACACCCAAAGATTGTTTTTAGTTAGTCTTTGTTTTCTGAAACTTTTTAGCCAGTAAGTCTTCGTTTTTTGTTAATTAGTTTGTTAGTTGCTGCTGTTCATGTATGGAGATCGCTTGCTTTTAGCTAAAAGCTAACGCTAGCTGTGTTTGATTTAACTCCGCTAATTTAAGTAACTTTTTCATCGTACAACTGCACTAAATGAAGCACGCTCCAGTTTCAAGGTGAGTACATTTTTGCATGTCTTACTGTCAGAATATATACATTTGTTATACGTTTTTTAGCTGACCCGAAGGTGGCTCTCCACCGTTTAACGATAGCTTAATATGATACACTGGACCAAACTTGGTAATAATATGATATAAGGTCATATCTAACCTTCAATTTGGAAGGAATTAAGCATAATGTTTTTTTTTTAGTTTTTAGTAAGATAATATTAAGGCTAAATGTATCTGGCTGAAAAATTACTGTGTAGTTTGCAAAGTGCCATAATATAATCATAATAATATAATCAAAATTAGAAGTGGGCTTAATGTACTCTTTTACAAAGATCTGGGTTGTGTCATTTTGGTAAATACATTTGACACATGTCTGTTTTATTAAAATAGATATTGTTCTCTCACAGATTTCCTAAATGCGATGCTGTCAAACTGAGGCTAAAGGTGATGCTGAGGCTGATCAGAAGAAAGGCTCTTGTTGTGGTGTGAGCACTTTGAAGAGGATATTCAGACAAAGGTGAGTGTTAGATTAAACTACACATTACATTAAACATTACACGTGCAGTGCCCACTAACCTCTGAGACTTTTTTACTCTAGAAAACACTTTCCTTACTCTACAGTCCTACATCTCTTGAAAATTACTGTAGCTAAAGTGCATGTGTTAGTTTTATATTTGTACATTTATCATCTGTAAATCATGACAACAGTGGACAAGTAAATGTTTAAGTCAGGTTTTAAACATGACAGACATGATCTCTGACACTGTACATTTCACATTAACTGAAATGTACTGTACATTAATTATTATATTTAGGAAAATGTAAGTTCAAATCAAAGTCCAGGGTGCACGTAGCAAGAAGGTCGTGAGTTCAAAACCCGGCAGACTCAAACATTCTCGCCGACTCCGGTCTTTCTGTGAGGAGTCTGCATGTCCTCCGCGTGTTACTGTGGGTTCTCTCCCGGTACTCCGGCTTCCTCCCACCGTCCAAACACATGCATGTAAAGGTTAATTGACAACTCTAAAGTGTCCCTAGTGAATGAATGTGAGAGAGAATGGTTGTCTGTCACTGTCTGTCTCTATATGTCAGCCCTGTGACTAACTGGCCACTGTCCAGGGTGTACCCCTTCAGGCCCAAAGCTGCTGGGATAGGCTCCAGTCACCCGCGACCCCTAACGGGACAAAGCGGTAGAAAATGAATGAATGAAATCAAAGTCCACTATTTTCTTAAAAACAGTTCTTACACACACAGTAACACAGTGAGCTGGTGAAGTGTTTTTTTTCCTGTGATTAACTGTGTTCAGAGGTGACCGGGCCCAACAGCAAGACTTGTTTTAAACATAACTTTTACTTTGTTCTCTGTTTTCAGCGCTCCTCTACAGTTACCTGTCTGCTGCTGCTTTTCTGTCGGCCCAGTCCAGTCAGGTCCAGTCATCAGTCTGCTGCTCTGTTCTTCTCTGCTCCTGGACAGTTGACCTAGCCCAGCCTCGGCTTCCTCAGCTTCATCCTACATCACATCCTGGTCCATCGACAACTTGAGCGTTTTTTAAATTAACTTAAAACAAAATACAATCTCCATTCATTTATGTGCTTCTAAGGTTTGAAAGCATATATAAACTGTTTTTTTAAGATCTTGAATCTGACATAATGTATACACTTTGTTTTTAAGTGCACAGAGTTAATAACTTGTAAAAGGCTTTTTAAAGAAACTTTTAAATAACGTGAAAGTAGATGAAAGCAAACAGACAAAACTTTAAATCATTTATTACTATAGTGTTATTTTAGAATGCCATAAGCAATAGAAGGTATTGTGGAAAATAACCAGAAATCATAAAACATATTGTTTTGTGTATTATTAAATTGTAATGATAAAGTAGTGCTCAAAGATGGAAGGGTTTCTTGAACTTTCAGGTTGCTCCTGAGGTCTTTGACCTGCAGCTGCACAGGTAAGGAAACTGAAAAACAAAAATCAAAACTGGTTTAACTCATATTTACTCCATCTCAAAAATACAGCATATTTGTTTACAATTTCTAAATAACCAGTTTTTTAAAAAATGTATGCAATGTGTTTATTTTAAGAAAACTATCATTAAGCTAAGATATATATCATACAGAAACTATAATTCTAAATGATCTACTTTATATATTTTTACAACATACAGTTTATAATTACGAGGCTATCTATTGATAAGCAGGTTAGTACTATTGCTAGCTGTAGATGTATTTTAGAACAAAGACGACAACATGGTGCTTACTAAAGCAGGAGAATATTTAAAAACCGTAGATGTTGGTGTAAAAGTGAAATTCACCTGAAGTAGAGCAGCAGCAGAGGGCTCAGTGAAGGAGCAGAGATGTTTTAGCTCAGGTCTCTGTCGTAGCCAATAACGGTAGAAGGGGTAAATAATAGTGACCTGAAAGGGAGATATAATCATTAAATTAGATAATGCTTACCTAATAATACACTTCGTTTTACCCATATATTATTCTATACATAATTTGGGTAAAAACTAAATATAAGAAAGTCAATTAGTTTTAATAACTAATGCCATTAGTAATTAAAACGAGATTTAGCAATAAAAAAGGAAACACTGCTCTGATTACAGTTAACTACTAGCATATGTTCGCATGCAAGTAACAATGTTTTTAACCTACTTTTAAAAAAATCTTTCAATACTATATGTTGATTAAAATCAAGTTATTATGAGTGAAATTAAAGAAATAAAAAAAAATGAATTACAAATAAATATAACATTTACCTCAAGTTAGCCAGCAGTCAAAATGCAGCAAAGACAGAGGATGAGATTGGTCAGCGCCTTCTACCGTCAATGGCTTTGCCGCTATCTGCAGGAATTTCACCTTTCAACTTTCAACTTTCAACAAGCCCGGTTCTGATTGGCTCGCTGGTTACCATGCTAACGCGCACGCAAACCTAGCTCATATGCCCAAATTAGGACTTCTGGCTCCAAAAAATCAACATGGCGGCCCCCACAACGGCTAAAAATGGCGACTGAAATGGGTTCATTTTCGAAGTTCGTAACGCTATGGGTGACGTCACACTCCTTATGTCCAGCCCTTCTACAGTCATTGGTTATACATAAAAGATGATGCATTCATTGTTAATTCATAGATAGATAGAGCTATAATCACTGCATATTTATGCATTGCAAATGCTAAATTGTTGCATTTGTATTTTCTGTAAGCCAAATAAAATTACAATCTATTATATTATATAAATACAACCCATTACATATAATTACAACCTATTACACATGCTTTTGGACTCACAGGTATATTATTTTAGCAAAAAAAATCAATACCCCATGTGGTAGCATTGCTAGTTAAGTTAGCTAACGAAACACAATAGAGGTATATAAAAGGGCGTGCATTATTTACCTTATCGTCAAAGTTTGACTACGTAAGCCGATGTTTGACATGAGGTGCCAGCCAAGATAGGAATATATAAACGCTGGGATTTTTTTCCTCATGGATCCCCACTCCTTGTGGCGAGTTTTTAGGAGACGAACGTACTTGTCTCGAGAGTTCTTCCATCTCTTCATGCACTTCGCTACATCTAAAAAGGCGTTGGCTGTATTTCCTCACTTCTTTAATTAATCACTCGGTCACTTGATCTATTTCCATGTTGGCTCTTCACTAAATTTCGGAATTTAAAAATGGCGAGCGGTCCAGAGTGCAGAAGATCATTCCGGAAATGCGTAGGAGGAAACGTAATACTACCAAGCCGACCAATCACAGATCTTGCGGTCCGCGTCGTCGCGATGCGTAGTTACATTTTGGAGGAGGTGCGCCTCGAAGTGCGGCGTAGGTACACGTCACTGCGTATGCTACGCCGTACCTTCTACGCGCACCCTACGCAGAAGCATAAATCGGCCTTTAGCGTTACGAGACTGAGGGCTGTACCGGTGCGACGGATCAACTGGCGAAGCCGGTTATCTGGCGACATGCAGATGTTTTTTGTGGGCGTTCCTCTCTAGGACACCACTTTTACACGCCAGGAAATATAGGTATTATTTTGTCTTAAATTACATTGATGTGATTCTTTTTACAGCGGACATGTCCATAATGATGTCTCTTTTAGTGTTGATGAGAAAGAACGAACGTAGACGTCTGTAATTCGAGAGCTGTTTGTGGATTATAACTCGATGTAAACAGGACAGCGCTGTCACCAGTTGATCCAAACGATCTCCGTTTAACCTGCGTAAAATGAGAAACATCCTTTAAATCAAGAAATACTACAGAAGAAATACTGGCGTGGACATGGTGCTCGTGCTGTGCAACTTCTTTTAAAACTTGTAACCAAGTTACCTGCAGTCATCGCAATATAATCTGGTTTAGTACAATAAGAATAAAACAGTTGCGGCTTCTCTCACCGTAACAGCTCTTGTCTCTGGTCAGCGCTGGAGTCATACTGGCAACTAAAGCTGTCTTTAAAAAGTTGCTTATCCCATGTGTTTATGACTGACTGTGCTTTATGTTGTATGTTTTTCTAGGTGTTATGTACTGATGAGATGAAGGAAACATTCCACTTTGGTATACAATAAAGTAAAGTTTTATACTATTTTGTTTATTATACACACTACACAAACTAATATAAATAAATGCCCTTAGTGAATAAATATACACCATATAAATGAAGCTTATGTCTCCTTCTGAAATAATAAAACATAACTTTCTTCACAGGTTTGAAACCCCATGATGATGATTTGAATATTTGCTTCTGTTATGTTTCTCCCCTTGATCTTTGACATTAGAGCCTTTAGTATTGTTCACTTGTGAGGTCTGTGTTGGATGTAAGAACTTCCACAGTCCTTAGACATTATGAGTTTGTTCTTTACCATGAACCTCAAGCAAAATTCTTTAAGCCATCAGTTCTCTTTAAAAAGGAAACTCCACAACATTAAACTGTTTCTGACTGTTCACAGAAGATTTATTTTTAATAGTGACAAAGGCTGAAAATAGAAATTACCATAAAACCAATATTTATGACAATGGCAATATGAAGCTTAGAAAAACCTTTCAAAAGGTTTATTGAAGAGAAATTACAACAGAAAACCTCCATGTTTTATGTATTTATTTGGTTTAACAGTGTAGACTGCATAACACCATTAAAAATAATCACAAATTAGTGTGTGTGTGACCAACAGCAGACTGTTAAGGTTTACGTGAATCGTTCTCAGGGCGTCTTATAAAAGGGTTGCTTCCAAACCTTCAGGACTCTACCAGGACAGTATTTTAAAAGCCAGAATAAGTCCTGCTGTAGCAGCAGGGGACTATCACACTTTTAACCACTTGGGTCTTGTAGAGCAGTCATTTGATAAATGTACTTTGCCGAGACAAAGCACAGTAACAAACTGTAGAGAAAGACGGTTTCTATTTACGTAGAAAATGTGCTCAGTGTCAGTATGCCTTGTTCTAAACATACCGTTTACTCTGCAAACCTTTAAAAAAGCCCAACAAGCAATAACATGCAAACATGTCTACTTTAACAGCTCTGTTTTTAATGTTAACCCATCACCAAGCTCACACCAAAGTCTAAAACAAGTTGAAACGTTACAGGTTAACTTGGGACTTGGCCACAAGACAACCTGACCTCAGTGCTCTGCTCTGTCCAACTACTGAGCAGCCAGATTAATAAAACTTTACCTTTGTGCCAAAAAGTAGATTACCAGATTAACAGCAATCTTTAGCAATAAGCAGTTTCTCATAATCAACAATGTTACAGCTACAGTTGTTTTGAACAGGCATCGACACAGCCACCTTTCCCCAGTTCACCTGAGCCAGTTGAATTCACACAAAAATATTAAACTAGGCAGTTGTCTAAAGCCCTGTTTGCCGTGAGGGGCTTTTTTTTTTTTTTTTTTTTTTACTAAACATAGTTTTGTCACTGTTGTTTATAAACATACATAAAGAAGTGGGAAATTAAGGAGAAGCTAATCAGCTTTGTATAATTTAATCTTTCCCTCTGTGACCCACCACCCTCTCTGTCTGTCCCAGGGGTGAAGGGGTGAATGGAAACATAATGTAAAGTGCTTTGGGGGTCCGAGAAGTGTGCAAAAAAGCACTTAATAAATGCACACCATTTACCTCATTTTCCTTTTCAGGTGTACTTAATATTTCAGACATTTATTAATGTACTTTAGATCATATATACAGTGGGGATTGAAAGTTTGGCCACCCCAAGTAAAAAATTGTATTAATGTGCAGAAAGAAGCCAAGAAAAGATGGAAAAATCTCCAAAAGGTATCAAATGACAGATTAGACTTCCTTATAATAAGTCAAAAAAGTTGGATTTTATTTCCATCATTTACACTTTCAAAATAACAGAAAACAAAAAAAAAATGGTGTCTGCAAAAGTTTGGGCACCCTGCAGAGTTAATACCTTGTACTGCCCCCTTTGGCAAGTATCACAGCTTGTAAACACTTTTTGTAGCTAGCCGAGAGTCTTTCAATTCTTGTTTGAGGTATCATTGCCTATTCTTCCTTACAAAAGTCTTCCAGTTCTTTTAGATTTCTGGGCTGTCTGTCACACACTGCTCTTTTAAGGTCTATCCACAGATTTTCAATTATGTTAAGGTCAGGAGATTGTGAAGGCCATGGCAAAACCTTTAGTTTATGCCTCTTGATGTAATCCACCGTGGATTTTGAGGTGTGTTTAGGATCATTATCCATTTGTAGAAGCCATCCTCTCTTTAACTTCAGCTTTTTCACAGATGGCAGCAAGTTAGCATCCACAATTTGCTGAAATTTTATTGAATCCATTTTTTTCTTCTACTCGTGAAACGTTCCCTGTGCCACTGGCTGCAATACAACCCCAAAACATGATCGATCCACCGCCATGCTTAAGAGCTGGACAGAGGTTCTTTTCATTAAATTCTGTGCCCTTTCTTCTCCAAACATACCTTTGCTCATTCCGGCCAAAAAGTTCTATTTTAACCTCATCGGTCCACAGAACTTGTTTCCAAAATGCATCAGGCTTGTCTATATGTTCATTTGCACACTTCAAACGCTGATTTTTGTGTTGAGGCGTAGAAGAGGTTTTCTTCTTTTTGAAGAAATTTTAGCCTCTTTTTCCTTTTTCTTTTCCTCTTTTGTAGTGGAGATGAGTGGTACCCGGTGGGGTCTTCTGCTGTTGTAGCCCATTCGCCTTAAGGTTGTGCATGTTGTGGCTTCACAAATGCTTTGCTGCATACCTCGGTTGTAACGAGTGGTTATTTCAGTCAAAGTTGCTCTTCTATCAGGTTGAATCAGTCGGCCCATGTGTGTTAAAAATAAGCAGTGTCTGCCGTTGACTGTACAAACTCAAAATTATTTTTACAAATGTTTTTGTTTCTAGAATTTAGCAATCCTGTGAAAATTTATGGCCACTCCATAAATTGGTTGTTTTAGAACCAAGACTTGTTTACTAGTGTGTTTGGGGTCATTGTCTTGTTGAAACAAACATTTCAAGGGCATGTCCTCTTCAGCATAAGGCAACATGACGTCTTCAAGTATTTTGACATATACAAACTGATCCATGATCCCTGGTATGTTATAAATAGGCCCAACACCATAGTAGGAGAAACATGCCCATATAATGATGCTTGAATTCAGGAGTTTGGGAAAAATTTTACTCTCATCAGTCCACAAAATGTTCCTCCGTTTCTCTTTAGGCCAGTTGATGTGTTTTCTGCACATGCCTTTTTTTTAAAAAGAGGGCCTTTGCGGGGGATTCTTGAAAATAGATTAGCTTCACACAGACGTCTTCTAACTGTCACAGTACTTACAGGTAACTCCAGGCTGTCGTTCATCATCCTGGAGCGGATCATTGGCTGAGCCTTTGCCATTCTGGTTATTCTTTAATCCATTTTGATAGTTGTCTTTCGTTTTCTTCCTTGTCTCTCTGGTTTTGCTCTACAGTTTAAGGCATTGGAGATCATTTTAGCTTAATAGCCTATAATTTTTAGCACCTCTTTATAGGTTTTCCCCTACTCCAATCAAATTTTTAATCAAAGTATGCTGTGCTGCTATGTCTTAAACAATCCATTTTCCTCAGGCTTTCAAATGCATGTTCAACAAGTGCTGGTGGCTTCATCCTTAAATAGAGGCCACCTGATTCACACCATATTTTTTCACAAAATTGATGACCTCAGTGATTGGATGCCACACTATTTTTACACACCCCTTTCAACTAATTGCCTAATTGCACAGCCTTAAGAGTGTGCATATCATGAATGCTTGTTTGTTTTCTGAGAATCTACTGTACCTACTGTACTATTTACTAAATACCTGGATTATTCTGGTTAGTCACATTGTACTGCTATTATTTTTGAACAGTACTGTGTTTAAATATATACATATATATATATATTGGTCATAAATGTAGTAAATAATATATAAAGAAGGTGCACATCTTATGAAGAATAAGTTTCTTGTTCAGGTTTCAGATTAGACTTTATTGATTCCACAATGGGAAAAGTCACATTTTGACGTTAATCCCTACACACTTTCTTCACAGGTCGGTGCCTCCTTCTGCTGCATGGTGGACAAGAGACCTGCCTAGACCTGACCGTCTGTGGGCACTCATAATGAGGTCAGCTCTCCTGGACCTTCAGGACCACTCAGGCCTGGTTCGGACTTGCCACCTCCCTCTGTCTGCGTTTCACTTGTCTGGCATGTTAGTGCATATTTAGGGTTTTAAATGATGAATTTATCTTTAATCTTTTCCATTAAAATGCACATGACACACCTAATGCAAAAACTTGGACTCTTGTGTTAAGGGTATTATATAGATCCTTTTGTTACATTTTTTCTATATAATTTAAAACTGCCCAGACATATAACCAACTGTTAAAAAGGTGTACTGATAAAAACAATTATTTACATTTACATTTATTTATTTACCTGACGCTTTTATCCAAAGCGATTTACATTGAGCTTCTAATTACCAGTGTTACAGCCAGTGGAGGCAAGGTGGGTTAAGTGACTTGCCCAAGGACACAACAACTGAGGGAGAGTGGGAATCAAACCTGCCCCTTATAACATTTATAAACTTTGTACTCCGTGGGACCAAAAAAACATTAACTAATCATAGACGCTTGGCAAGCATTATCAATTGGCCCTCTGGCTTATCAATCACTATTCCTATGTACATTGTGTTATACATGCGTGTTCCAGTTGCTGCGCATGTTTGTGTTTATGTAGCTTCCGGTGCTATCCCAGGCTTTCAATCATTGTTGTTCCACTTGGCTAGAGTGGAGCAACGTTGCAAAATGGCTGAGAAACAACCTGAGGCAGGTAGTGGCAAAAAAAAATCTCCTTTTGAGGAATATGAGCAGAGGACAAAAAGAGCTAAACAAAACCAGTGTGTCTTGGGGATTATTATTAACAATGGCATGCTTGGAGGGCACAGAAATGGCTTCTTACTGACGAACAGGCCTGCCCATCCATCCATCTTCTACCACTTATCCGGGGCCGGGTCGCGGGGGTAGCAGTCTAAACAGAGACGCCCAGACTTCCACCTTCCCAGACACTTCCTCCAGCTCTTCCGGGGGATACCGAGGCATTCCCAGACCTCCTTAGGAAGGCGTCCAGGAGGCATCCGAAACAGATGCCCAAGCCACCTCAGCTGGCTCCTCTCGATGTGGAGGAGCAGCGGCTCTACTTTGAGCTCATCCCGAGTGACCGAGCTCCTCACCTTATCTCTAAGGAGCGCCTCGCCACTCTGCGGAGAAAGCTCATTTCGGCCGCTTGTATCCGGGATCTTGTTCTTTCGGTCATGACCCAAACCTCATGACCATAGGTGAGAGTAGGAACGTAGATCGACTGGTAAATCGAGAGCTTTGTCTTACAGCTCAGCTCCTTCTTCACAACGACAGACCGATACATCGACCGCATCACTGCAGAAGCTGCACCGATCCGTCTGTCAATCTCACGCTCCCTCCTTCCCTCACTCGTGAACAAAACCCCAAGATACTTGAACTCCTCCACTTGAGGCAGGAGCTCTCCACCAACCTGGTGGAGACAATGGTTCTCCAAGTCTGAGAACCATTGTCTCAAACTTGAGGTGCTGATCCTCATCCCAGCCACTTCACACTCGGCTGCAAACCGTCCCAGTGCACACTGAAGGTCCTGGCCTGATGGAGCCAACAGGACAACATCATCTGAAAAAGCAGAGATGAGCTCCTGTGGTCCCCAAACCAGACTCCCTCCGGCCCCTGGTTGCGCCTAGAAATCCTGTCCATAAAGATAGTCAACGGAAGGAATTGTTCAACAATAATTAGTTCTCATTAAAAATAGCTAACAGGAATGATGCTTTTTGCTATTTTACAGATACTAAATGATAAAGTAACAATGCAAAGATTTAATGAGCATAAACAGTTTTTGAAAAAAAATAATTCATATATCCAAGTATTTTATAGGACCACAATATTTTAGTTTATTGAGCCTCGGTTATCCCATGTCTCAACAGAGGAGAAGATTTAAATCAAACTGTATTAAAATGATAAGTAAGGCGATGCCCGGTTAACCTGATGCCTAATTAACATAATTCTATAACAACAGTGATTTAATACAGTTAAAAGATGAGTTTAAATTAAATAATGAACTAAATAATAGTGGCATGACTTTTCTGGAGGAGCACTAATTAGTCTGATTAAACCAAACCTTTCAGATTAGAGTAGATCTCCAGCAGCGGACCATTTCTGTGGAGCATCTGCTAACAGACTCAAATCTGGATTTTTTGTGTGTGTCAGAGACTTGGTTATAACCCTCAACTCCACAAACTGTATTTCATTTACCTGGTTACAATGTTTTTAGACATGACTGGAAACAGGGAAAGGGTGGTGGAGTTAGGATATATGTAAAAGAACATTTCGACTGTAAATTGATTGAAAATCTCAGTGACTCGGTGGAATGTGTGGGAGTAACAATTAGACTCTCAGCAGAAATGTCTTTTGTGATTGTTGTGCTGTATAGACCACCTACAGCAAAGGACATTTTCTTTAACCATCTCATTGAGATATTGAATAAATGAGACAATAAGGAAACCATTCTGTTGTGTGATTTTAATATCAACTGGTTGGATAAAAGCAATAGTAAAAAGTTAAAACTAAATTGTAACAAGTTTCAGATGACACAAATGATAAAAAACCCAACAAGTATAACAAAATCATCTCTAATACTAATAGTTTAAATTTTTACAAATCAAGCGGAACAAACTACAAAAACCTATAATTTGATAACAGGCTTGTCTGAACATAATCTTATTTTAATAGTTCGAAATTATCAAAAATGAGATATAAAAACATTAATTCAATTGACCTAAATTCAGACGCCTCCTTTAATTTCCAAAAAATATATGGAACTGTTTCATAATGAAATACAAAAAAATTAAATAAAATCAAATAACATCTGGTAAAAACGGTCAATCAAGTAATGACTTTTTAAAAACATTTCACAAACTCCTAACCAAATACACTAAACAATCACATTTAAAGAATAAAACAAAAAAATCCCTTCCTTGGATTAATGAGTCCATATGGAATCAAATGAAGACAAGAGATGCAGCATTTAAAAAGTCCCTGAAAACGGGCCACTTGACCAATTGACTTATATAAGGAGCTTAGAAATAAGGTTACAATGCTGTTAAGAAGAACCAAAGCAAACTTTTATATATATTTAATTGAACAAGCAAAAGGTAATACTAAAAAACTTTGGCAAGCCATTGAAAAAATCACTGGCCAAAAACCCCTTCAATACCAGAAAATGGAAATTAATATAAACGGAAATCTGGAACACGATCTCCAAATAGTTGTAAATTATTTCAATAATTATTTTATAGAATCAGTGAAGGAACTTTGTAAACATCCCAACTGCACCAATCATCAAGTATCTGGCCAAACCTTTGAAAATAATCCAAATGGTATGAAGCTCCAAACAACTAATGAATTTAAAGTAAACTAAATTCTAGGATCATTAACAAACTCTAAAAGTAAAGACATTTAGGGACTTGATAATACAATTCTAAAAAAAAACATTGCAATTTGGCTTTAGGAAAAAAATCATTCTACTGAAACTGCATGCTGCTATTTTATTGAAGTGGTAAAAGCGAGATTGGACAAGGGAGGAGTCGTTGGCACTGTGTTTTTGGACCTCCGTAAGGCTTTTGACATGGTCAACCATGCAGTGCTGCTTGAGAAGCTGAGTCATTACAAGCTGTCTCACAGTGCACTGCAGTGGATCAAATCAAATCTGAGCGTACAGTGCGTGTGAGTCAACAGTAAGCTGTCTACATCAAAAGCTTGTAACATATGTGTTCCTCAGGGTTCTGTTCTTGGGCCACTGCTGTTTACACTCTATATTAACAATCTCCCTTCAGTGTGAGGCAAGGTAGATATTCAAATATATGCGGACGATACTGTTATTTATGTGCATGGAAATGACGCTACAAGTGTGGCTAAAAAATTAACCAAAGTCATGAATAACGTTGCAGATTGGCTCACCTCTACCTCCCTTTGTTATTGGAATTGATTATATCCTTATATTTATCCAGAGAGACACGGAGACAGATTATAATTTAACAAGCAATGGCCAGGTTTTAATCCTTGCAAGAATTGAAGCAAAGCAGACACACACAGTAACAAGGGTACAGCGGAGGTTTGGTTAAAGATGTAAACAGAACATGAGAATTTATACAACACAGTGACGGCCTTGGTGAGAGGCGTTCACAATGGTCCAGGTGCAAAAGTCCCGTGACAAGCCATGTCTGACTCTAGTTATGTCTACTCCATGCTTGGATTAACACGAAGGACATGCCATGAATTTGACATGACCTGAAGAGAACTATAAGCCCCAGTAACTCTAAACATTAAAATTAAAATTTCTTATAACACCCTTACACTGAACATAAATATAACAGTGGCAATTTATTTCACAAAAACTAGAAAATCAATGACTTTTCCATGTATTTTTGTTTTGAATAAAAAGATCAAAATAGTAGATGTATATAAATACTTAGGAGTCATTTTAGAACTAACATTTGGATTTAAAAAGCATGCAAAAACATGTCTAATACTTGTCTAATTAATATTAAAATTTTTAGACATATTTGACAAATGATCACTTATGATGCTGCAAAACTAGATCTGGATGCAATGATTGTCTCTCATTTTAATTATTGTATTTCCTGCTGGTCTCAAACAAGTGAGGCAACATTAAAACCATTAAAATCACTTTATAACCAAGCTGTAAAAGTATTTGATAAAAA
This sequence comes from Neodontobutis hainanensis, assembly GCA_024349245.1. NCBI lineage: Eukaryota > Metazoa > Chordata > Actinopteri > Gobiiformes > Odontobutidae > Neodontobutis > Neodontobutis hainanensis. The sequence continues at coordinate 22,630 of JALDNG010001366.1, forward strand.
AACATTAAGACATCATCATTGTCAAATTCTTAGTTGGTTAAAAATGCTAAATTTTGAGAATCAAATTGTGTACTCAAATGTACGATTCATTTTTAAGATCCTAAATAACAGTGCACCTCCACCACTGAAGCGTTTTGTAACAAGGTCCACAAGTCGAAATGACTGCAGATTACCCAAAAGAAGCTCTGCCTTTGCACAGACAGCCTTCTCATTCAAAGCCGTTAATCAATGGAACAATCTCCCAGATAATCTGAAACTGTCCTCTGACCTGAGAGACCTTTCTCATAATGTTAAAAAATAATTGTTAGAAAACCATTTATGTCAGCACTGATTATCTTTACATTTATTCATTTAGCTTACGCTTTTTATTAGTAGTTTGTAAGGTTTTAGGTTATTTAGGTTTTTTTGGGGGGAGAGGGTTTATTGATTTTTCTTTTTTTTTTTTATGCATGCATTGTATTGTATTGTAATGTTTTATCTGCCCAGGGAATGCAGATGGAAATTAGCTTCAGCTAAATCTGCTGTAAACCATCTTTTCTTAGTTAGATTAATATGTTTACACATGGTCCCTGTCAGATAAACAATAAACTAAACTAAACTATTCTACAGGGGACGCTCATGTGTGCAGCAAGAGTGACACCTGGAGGGTGACTGGGAGAGCGCCTTCCCAATCTGAACCCGAGCGGTGTTCTGGTATTGGACTTTGTGCTAGTCACAGTTTGTCCATACAAACACCATGTTCAAGCATAAGGGTGTCCACCAGTGCAGGTTGATTGTAGCTGTTTCATCTGACCTCCGGCTATTTGTCTTAGACACTCGGGTGGAGAGGGGTAGAGCTGTCAACTGATCACCACCTGGTGAAGCAGAGGCCGAGGGCTCGGAGATGGACTCGCCTATCACCCAAGCTGAATTCTCCGAGGTAGTTAGGAAGTTCCTCTGTGGCAGGGCACCAGGTATGTATGAGATGCGCCCAGATTACTTCAAGTATCTTGATGTTGTGGGGCTGAATGCGGCCGATAGTTGAACCTCTGAGGAGGAAGTGGAATACTAGACCAACTCTATACCCTCTTCAGGGTGCTGGAGGATTTATGGGAGATTGCCCAACCAGTCCACATTGTGGATCTGGAGAAGGCATCCAACTGTGTCCCTCGTGGTCCCCGTGGGGGGTGCTCTGGAAGTATGGGGTCCGGGGCCCTTTGCTAATGGCTGTCCGGTTCCGGTACGACCGAACTAGGAGCCTGGAGACCTGTTCACGGTGCACGTTGGACTGACTCCGGCATGGCTGCAGGCTGTTGCTGGTCCTGTTCATTATCTTTATGGAGAGGATTTCTAGGCGCAGCTCACTAGGTCCTGGAGGAGTCTGGTTTGGGGACCACAGAATCTCGTCTCTGCTTTTGCAGATGATGTTGATTCCATCAAGCCAAAACCTTCAGTGTGCACTGGGACCGTTTGCAGCTGAGTGTGAAGCAGTTGGGATGAGGATCAGCACCTCCAAGCCTGAGACCATGGTTCTCAGTTGAAAAAGGGTGGCTCGTCCCCCTCCAGGTTGGTGGAGAGCTCCTGCCTCAAGTGGAGGAGTTCAAGTTTCTTGGGGTCTTGTTCACGAGTGAGTGATGAATGGAGGGAGCGTGAGGTTAATAGGCTGATTGGTGCAGCTTCTGCAGTGATGCGGTTGATGTACTGGTCTGTCGTGGTGAAAAACAAGTTGAGCTGTAAGACAAAGCTCTTAATTTACTGTTTGATTTACGTTCCTACTCTCACGCCTCGGTATCCCCGGAAGAGCTGGAGGAAGTGTCTGGGGAGGGGAAGTCTGGGAGTTTCTGCTTAGACTGCTGCCACTGTGACCCGGCCCCGGATGGGCGGTAGAAGATGGATGGATTTGGTTTTGAGTGGGTTTCTTTGGCGTGGTAACTTACATTACACAGCTACCTTGCTTCGTTGCAGGTTTTGTTCTGGTTTAGAGACCAGGAAACCAATTTGCACCAATCACACCTAAACCTTTTTTATATATATAAAAAACATAAAATATGTAGAAGTTCAGAGTTTTTATATGGTCTTTCCCTAATTATAACCCTATAAAAATAATTTTTTAAACCCAGTCACTGGTTCAGATATGTTGATGACACGTGGGTCAAAATCAGAACCCAGGAAGTAGAAGCCTTCGCAGAACACATCAACGGAGTGGACAAGAACATCAAGTCAACCCGTGAAGATGCCATAAACAACCGCCTGGCTTTCTTAGACTGTGCAGTGGTTATCTGTGAGGACAGGACTCTCCAAGTAGAAGTTTATAGAAAGCCTACACACAGATCAATATTTGCTGTTTGATTCCCACCACCCACTGCAGCAGAAGCTGGGAGTCATCAGGACTCTTCAGCACAGAGCACAAGAGGTGCCCACAACCTCAGAAGGTAAACGGAAAGAAGAACAACACATCCATAAAGCCCTGAGAGACTGTGGATACCCCAAATGGACTTTCAACAAAACCAAGAGGACACGGACACCAAACAGACAGGAAACAGGGACAAAAGGGAAGGGTGTAGTTATCCCTTATGTGTCTGGTTTATTTGAAAAACTTAAAAGGATTTTTTACAAACACAACATTCCAGTCCACTTTAAACCAGGAAACACGCTGCGTCAAAAACTGGTCCATCCTAAAGACAAGCTCCCCACAAACAGAGTAATGTATTTTATACAGTTCAGTGAAGAGTGCAGTGACAGTTATGTCGGTGAGACTAAACAACAGCTTCACAAGAGGATGTATCAGCACAGAAGAGCCAATCCTGGAGGACCTGAGTCTGCAGTTCATCTCCACCTCAAAGAGAAAGGACATTCCTTTGAGGACAGCAATGTCTGAATTTTGGCCAGAGAGGCCAGATGGTTTGAGAGAGGGGTGAAGGAAGCCATTTTTGTGAAAATGGAAAAGCCCTCGTTGAACAGAGGAGGTGGCCTCAGGTTCATGTTGCCTAGTATTTAGAACAGTGTTCTCAAACCTAAAACTAAAGAGCCCCACCTTAGAACAACCAACATAACACCTGATTAGAACTATGACACTAACGACACTGCACCTGAATTAGAGCTGCAACTAACGATTATTTTTCTGTCGACTAATCTAACGATTTTTTTTTTCCGATTAGTCGACTAATCTAACAAATATTTTTATTCTTTTTTATTAATCTAGTGTTTTTTTTATAAACTGTATAAAAAAGAACACTATTGTATTTTAAAGAGGTTAGAAAATATGCATATTTTTAAATGAACTAAATGTGATTATTACAATGTTTAATGTGATTGCTTTAATTACAATCTTAATTGTATTTTAGCGAGTGTAATGAATTTGTCATTTTATTATATAATAAAAAAGAAAGCATTTTAAACTCTTTTTTTTAACTAAGGAGATAATTCGTTATTAATCACATTCTTATGATTATGTTTTATTTAATTGGTTTGTCCCAAAAGTAAACAAAAATGCATCAAATTTGCATCTAATCTGCATACCATGGCATTATATATGGGCAGTTATGTTATTTACAGTACATACATACTAATAAAGATATTATAATAGTTATATTTTCTTTTTTCTTTTTCTGAATCTAAATTATTAATAACAGTAACTTGTAAAGCAAAATTAGTAAACTACAGTACAACTACAACTTATAAAACAGTCAAATAATTAATATAGCATAAAAAATAGATCTGAGAAATATACACATGGACTGTAGGTTTTTGGTTGCAGTAGCTTTATCGTTTCTTATCCAAATGGCATAGTTAGGCATAGAGTGTGGGACCTCTCATAAAGCACAGCACACATCACTTTTATTTACATTTTATATATACACGCACACGGCTTTACTTCCTAACTTCGCCATCACTACCGCGGCCAGAGCGACTAGTTTCCTCCACTGATGTTGGGCAAAGTGTGGGAAAAACGGAGTGTGCTTTATGTAGCTACAGAGAGAGGCACCAGCAGAGCGCCGCTGTCCAAGTCACACACGCACTCTTACTTTCGCTCATTCTCACTTTCACTCGGCTGAAAAGACTCTAAAGGTAGATGTTCTCCATCAGAACCAGAGTCAACCATTCTAAAGCCAAAGCTTCATCACAGGTGTGTTTTTTTTTTTGTCATTTTCGCGTTTACCAGCTCGCGTGTAGAGCATGACGCTGCCTACTGCGCTGGTCCTGACACGTCCACTGAAGCGTCGATGCAGCACTTAACCTGAATGGAGCAGGATCACTAACGACTCTGCATATGTATGGAGCAGTGGCACTTACCACCTTGCACTTGAATGGAATAATGTCACCAACGACCCTTCGTAGCCTTAAGGACTTTCACATATGGAGTCACACCTCCCTTTCATGACCAACAACACAACAACCTGGCCCATCAGGTTTGGTTTCAGAAACTCCTCCCTTTAGAGATATAAACTCAGCTCTCTTACCAGTTGAACTCAGAATTGACAAAGTCTCTTGGAATAGAGGCAACGTCTTCACCTTGAAAACTAAGTCCAGATGCTTTTACTCAAATCTTTGCTTCAAGATGTCCTGTATGACTGAGAACCTTCCCAGACAATGTTTTTAAACCTTGGCTCAGAACAAACATTTATAACCAGACTCATAAAACAAGTCATTCCTCCCCAAAAATGTGTGGTGGAGGTTTTAGTTGTTTTTCATTCATAAATTTTCTTCCGCTAAGTCCCGTTAGGGGTGGCGGGTGACTGGAGCCTATCCCAGCAGCTTTGGGCTTTAGGCTGACATTTGGTCGCAGGGCTGATATTTGAAGTTAAAAATGGCCTAGTTATGTTGAGCAACAGCGTCTTATGAAGCCAGTGTAAAGATTTGTATACTACAGACAAAACACATTTGACACAGATTTTTTCATGTCCCTTTAGAGACCCCACCAAGCTTTGCCCCTGAAGAACATGGGTTGGACTTTGAAGAAGTGCCTCCGTTTCCTGAACCTTCCTTATCTGTTCAGAACTATCCAGATCCACTCGACAACACCTTTGAGCATGGACCCCCTGACTCACATTTGTCCTCCATCTGCAGTGGACCACAGTTCCCTCACAACTCTGCAACGTTGGAGGGAAGGACAGAGACCAGAGCAGACTACCACAGCCGTCCAAAGAACACAGTGGAACAGGGGGAGGCTGGGGGTCTGATGGCGAGCTGTCCCATGTGTCTGCTGGTGTTCCCTCTGGGGTAAGGCAAGACTCACAATCCAGGAGTTTTACACTTCTTCCTGCTTTAGAAATATGTCTAACACATCATACTGTATAGAAAATCTGAGAATTTATTCTAAAACATGAAAGGGAGGAGGTAAATAAGCAGCACAAGATTTTCAAAAACAATAAGATTGATTAGGCCAAGGACTAATTAATGAAGTGTCTGTTTTTGTTAGAGGAACATGGCCCCAGCATTTAATATCTGTATAACTAGGATACATAACACTGATTCCAAGGATTGTTGTAACCCTGTTATTGGGACTAATTGTTGTAAAAGGTAAAAAGGAACCAGACGGTTGTAGCAAATGTTGTTGCATGAATATATATCAGATTTATATTAATATTAATTTTAATAATTACATTTTTATATTATTAATTTATTAAAATTATTTTGGGGCACCACTTTGGTTTTGACAGGTCCAAAAAAGCTGTTAGGTTTAGTCTAGTCTCATTAATCTGAAGGAAGAGAATTCTGGTTTTCGAATATAACTTAATATAAACAGAGAAACATTAATGTCTTTTATGGGATTTTATAAAAAAATATACAATGATGAATAATATGACAGGGAAAGCATTAAAACACAATAAGGGTTGAACACAATGAGGGGTACACAGAGATAAACATTTGCATGTAGGATATGTGAAACCAGGAATGTTTGGCTATTTTAATCTATATTATCAAAACTTACTAAGGGACTTTCAAGGAGATGACAGCTTCGGGGCTAGGGTTCTGGACAGAGTACATTGTATGAGGCCAAGCTTTGTGTCACGTGCGGACTTACTTTGTGGTCAGCGGGTGCTGGCCTGGTTCGCTGGAGGTCAGTGGCTCGAGACGAGCGTCCTGGATGTTCTCCAGAAAGTTCGCCGCTTACTGATGACGCGTTCCACACACCAGGGTGCCGCAACGCACCGCTTCTGCGAGCGCTTCGTTTTGTTAGAGCAAACGCGTGAGCAGGCACGGTCTTTAAAAACAAAAATCCGTCTGGCAGCAGACCTAGAGGAAGTACTTTGAGCAGCTGGTCAGAAAGAAGTAAAACTTAGCGTAGCAAGCTAAGCTTGCAGGCTTCAAACAAAGAAAATCTACTCGTTACCACGAGGCCCAAAGCTTTGAGAGGCTGCGGAGGCGAGACGATCTTGGTGGACCATCCCCCAGAAGAAAGCAGAATCAGAGCGAAGAAAAGGGAAAAACGCTTTGGAAAGTTTGACTAAAGTTTAAATGTTTAAACTAAGTTTTAAAACATTCCTTGCTTCACAATTTCTTTCTTGGTTTTCATAAAACACACAAAACACTCGTACTGTAGGGCTATACAGAGGAAATGCATATTTGAGGACATTATCAGGGAAACATACATTCATCACATTTTATTAACAAAACATGACCTATAAACAAAAAGATGGGATGAGGAGTTTGTCAACTCACAACTCCGCGTTCCGGGATATAACAGTATAATCGCTAGCACATTAACACAATAACTCTTAGGGAAAAGTCATAGTCCTTTGTCTATTCAACCACAAGAGGGCAGTGAAATGGGAATAAAGTGGTCTGGTTAAAGCTGAATAAACAATCTTATCTCAAAGAATTTATGATTGTTTGACATGGCGCCAGTGTTCTTTCCTGTCCATGGATCACTTTTGGCCTGGGTCCTGGTTCGAATCACCTTTGGTGAAAGCCAAACAGTGTTACTCAAATTGCCTCCTTGTTTCCTGGATCGTAAACAACACTGATAATTCAAAGACATAGACAGTTAATCCGGGTGGAATTTGTGACTTGGTCCTGGGTCTGTTACATGGTCTAAACAGAAATTATGGATTTTCTTGTAGGCACTGTTTCACAGGTGTTGTTTGCTGCCTGTTTCACTTGTGCATTTGGAGGTTTGAACCTGCCCTGTAGTCAATGTCATGTCTCCTCAGGTTCACACAGATGGAGCGGGACAGCCACCTGGCCCAGTGTCTGTCGGACATGAACTTAGATGTGACGTGGTGAGCTGACGGGACACTGGCTGAGGTCCAGCTGAGGCCTCACTCTGCCAGATCTGGACTCAGCCACTCTGTGTCCTCTACATGAAAGGGTACAGAGACCAGTCCTGAGACACTTTACACAGTATTCAACTGAAGCAATGACACTACATTTCAAAATCATAAAATACAATGTTTGGCTTAGGGTGGCAAAATATACTCATTTATATGACTAGCAAATATTACATTACAATACAGAGCTAGAGCACACCCAATTTCTGCCATTTTTTGTCGAAACACTTTTTTGTTGAATAAAGCGCTTGTATATATATTTCATCTTCATCTTTCTTAATATCTTCTCCTAAAAGAGCAACAAAGAAAGGTGGAGGTGTGGCCAAAATTATTTAAAATGGAACATTAAAAAGGTTTCAGATTGTGGTTTAATAAATACTATTGCTTCTTGAGACCAGAAAAAGTCATGTTAATTTTATAACTGATAAGTTAAGCTAACATGTTTGCAGCAGTGTAACTCTAGTATTACATTCTGTTTGTGTGATAACAACTTATGAGCACAACTGTACATAAAATGGAGGTGTGTCAAATTCTCCGCTACACAAAAACAAAATTTACAGAAGAAAACTCGTCTTTAAAAATCATCAGAACAATTATCATTGGACCATAAAATTTGACATTTTTTACAAAGCAAAATTCACTTAATAATCAGTTGATTTGTTGACACTTTTTTTCCTTCATGAACCTGATCCAGTTGTCCATAAAACCCACTCAGATAACACACCTCTACTTATGGACTCAGTTTTGTTGCCACCGCCATTTTGGTTGGAAAAAAGCTTCTATTAAAGTGTGTAATTAAAACAATTTATATTAAATAAATGTGTCTCTCTTAAATCACTGAAGTGTTGAGAGAAATGTTTGATACATGGCTTAAATATGTAATGCAGATGTTATATCAATATAGGTAGGTCAGTGTAGGCTAAACTTTTTATAGGCTATTAACATCTGGCTTTTAGTTTGTTAGCTAACATTGTCAGAGTCAAGGTTGTTGTAAGCTTTCCCTTAGGTTGCTTCAACCTTTATAATCATTCATTATTAGCATTTAAAAAAAAAAAAAAAATCCCAAAGTTATGATTGTAATTTAGGAATTCTTCTATTATTGATGACTAATCCTGCTGTAAGCTCACGGCTATGACAGTACACTTCACTCGGCTCATCGGGTTAACCTGCTAACATTATGTTTATAGCTGTAACCTTAATTAATTAGGCGTGTAATTGTTCTTGTGTCTGTTTCACTGTTTAACCACAACTGTCTTACTGTACACCCAATTTGAACATTAATAAAAATAGGCAGCTGAGAGTAAATTGTAGCTCATTGGCTTCATTACGACAATTCACTGAAAAATCCAACAACATTAATGCTAACATTTCACATTCAGCATTAATGCAAACAAGCCAAACCAGTGAAAAAAGAAAAATAAATTAAAGCAAGCGGCAATAAAGGACCTCGCCTCCCTTGCGACCGCGGGACACATGTACTTGGAGGATTGCATTTCATGCTTTAAAGTGTAAACTTTACGATAATGTCAAATAACAGGGCCTGTGCCGCTGCTTGAATCTTCTTCTGGCTGGAGCCTGCTTCATCACCTCAGGCCTGTGCTACTGCTGGGGCCTGCTACACCACCTTGTATTTAGAGTTAAAGGTCTCCGCATTCCCTGGTTTTCCGAGGATCTGTCTGAACTTTTGAAAATAAGAGTTTATGCTTGGGCTGAGGCGAGAAAAACAAAGTACAGGCTGGAGATTTGCAATGTTAAAAAGTAAAAATGTAATTATTAATTGTCTAAAATAACAAGTTTACCAGTTCCAAAAGATTCTGAGGAGTTTTCCAAAACTTTAGTCTCTCGAGGACCGCCCCCCAAAGCAAGCATCCTGGCATTTGGTTAAATGGCATTTATTTCCCAAAGAAATGGCTGCCTCTTCACAGGCTCATTACAACCACAGCCACAAATGTATCAAAAAACAAACTGATAACTTTTATTGGCACTCATGTCTAGATAATACTCAACAAATTTGGGGCCTTTTAGAAGAAAACACATTGGGTTTAATCTTTTGAAGCAAGGGGTGCGATTTAGGTGGTCGCGCGTTCCACCCCACATGGCGGACTTTCTGTTGAGTTTAGGGTGTGGCTGTCATAGACTTTTCTGTTTGCCCTGAGGTGTCCTATGGATGTACCAAGTTTAATTTTTCTACGTTGGAAAAAATTACTTTCACTTTCTATAGGCTGAATGGATTTTCATTTTCCAAGGGTCGCCACTGACTCATTTCTTTTAATTATTTTTTCAAATACTTAACATACATAAATTTTTCGCCAGGTTTGAGTTTAGTGGCCAATAAAATTTACTTTTTGCGCAAATTTCCTGGGTCAAAATCAAAGATAATTTTGCAGAAAAATTTGCAGAAAAATAAAAATTAAATAAAAATATAAAAATTGAGCAAAAACAACAAGAAAAGACATTGTCTATTTACCACACAAGTGTTTAGCTCATTTTGCCTAAGTTTGGTGTTTGTTGAATGAAGCAGCTGTCAAGTTTTAAAAGTGAGGTGTATTCTAAGGCGGTTCACATTTTTAATTCAAAATGGCTGCCTTCTCGTGTGTGATAGGGTGTGGTCCCCATTGGCTTTTCTGTTCATAAGCCCATGCTGGATGTGTGTACCAAGTTTCATTTGCCTAGGACAAACTAAAATTTTCCCTTCCCATTGACTTTTTCCACATATTTGCGCCATTGCTATGGCAACACATTTATAAATAGGGGGTGGTTGTCATTGGCTTTTATGTTCGTCATGACATAAGTGATGTGTGTACTAAATTTCATGTCTCTATGACAAACTAAATTCTTGGGTCCCATTATAAGTTTGTAGGTGGCGCTAGAGGGCCATTTCTAAAGCAAACCCTTTTATTTACATATCTTTGTGTTCAGGTCATGAATGTGCACAAACGCCTTTTTGGGTCCAACTTGATCCGAGAAGGCATTTGAGAGTTAACGGATAATTTATTACCACAAAAATGCCCGCCTTGTTACAGGCTTGCCACACCCACACCCGATAAGATATCAAAAACAAAATGACAACTTTTGTTGGCACAGGTGTCTAGATGATACTCATCAAAATTGGGGCCATTTAGACAAAAACACAATGAGTTGAATCTTTTGGCGTAAGGGGTGCGATTTAGGTGGTCGCGCCTTTCACCCTACATGGCGGACTTCCTGTTGAGTTTAGGCTGTGGCTGTCATAGACTTTTCTGTTTGCCCTGAGGTGACCTATGGATGTACCAAGTTTTGTATTTCTACATTGGAAAAAAAATTACTTTCACTTTCCATAGGCCCAATGTATTTTGACTTTTCTAGGGGTCGCCACTGAGTCATTTTTCATATTTTTATTTCGGGACTTCAAATACATAAATTTTTCGATCTTGAACTTTGGGCCCAATAAAAATGACTTTTCGCATGTTCACTGGGTCAAATTGAGGATCATTTTGCAGAAAAAAAAATAATATAATAATCCGAGCAAAAACAATAGTCCCTCCCGGCTATCACCGGCCTGGGCCTAAAAAATTCAGTGAATTTAACGCTTAATGAGGAACCATGAGAGTCCCGACTCAAACACTTATTATGGAGCAGGGCAGTGCCAAGTGGCGTTAAAATACCATGAAATTAAGACCAAAACAAGCACATCCACTGAACAGAATTTAACTCTAACATCTTAAAAAGTGTATGTAAATTTGCTGTGTTTTGTTAAATATGCAAATGTTTAAATATGCAAAACACATGCCTAAAATGCGTAAGGGTGTAACGAAATTCAAACCGAACCGAAAAACCGCGAACCCACAGCCACAGTTCGAACCGCGATACTCGCACGCCGAACCACGCGCCCCTGCTGCCCCGGCCCAACGTTCATTTAATTTTGTCACAAAACTATTTTTTTCTTCCTTGACATTTGATTAAATAGTAATTAATTAGTACACTTTTAACAACTAATAAGAGCTGTAGTTTTAATAAATATTATTTTCATATTATTTACTAAATAAAGTGCATGTCACGTGATTTGGGTGATCGATAACACACGGAGTTTACATGCTACGTTACGCACTTCAGGATGGCAACTCCGCAGCATATTGAGATTGAAGACCCACCGGTCACATTTACGTCTCCTGTGTGGGCACATTTTGGTTTCCCAGTGGACTACAACAATGGAAATCGTGTCATAGACAAAACGCGCGTCCTCTGTCGTAAGTGTTTCACAAAAGTTGCTCATACAACGGGAAACACTTCTAACATGCAGGCGCATCTCCGGAGACATCATCCCGACATTGATATCAGCAGCACACGTAAGAGACCTCAAAACCAGGAAACTCTTCCTACTGCCTTTAGAATTAAGCTACAGGCCGACTCAGACCGTGCTCAAGCAATTACCAAGGCCATTGGTGTTTTCATGGCGCTGGATATGCGCCCATTTTCAGTTGTTGAGAACGACGGATTCACGCATTTGCTACGTGTGTTAGAGCCCAGATATCAACTACCGAGCCGACCGCATTTTAGTCAGAATGTTTTGCCTCAACTTTACAACAAAGTGAGAGCCAAACTGGTGGAGGACCTGAGCAATGCAAAATTCATTGCTTTAACTACAGATGGGTGGACCTCCCGTGCAACTCAGTCCTTCATCACGATCACGGCGCACTATATTACCGACAACTGGGTAATTGCAAATGCCGTTCTCCAGACACGCGCGGTCTATGAAAGCCATACAAGTGATCATCTGTCGGAAATACTACAGAGAGCTGTAGCTGAGTGGAAAATTGACAGAGAAAACGCGACTGTTCCCGTCACAACAAACAACGCCAAAAACATAGTGAATGCAGTTAAAGCAGCCGGATTTTCACCAAACATTCGATGTTTTGCACACACTGTTAACCTGGCTTCACAACGGGGGATGGGCGTTAACCAGATGTCACGGCTTTTAGGCAGAGTGAGAAAAGTTGTCACTTTTTTCCATCGAAGCACTACTGCTACAGCAGTGCTCAAGGGCAAACAAGAGATGCTCCAACTGCCTACACACAAGCTGATCCAGGATGTCCCCACCAGGTGGAACTCAAGCTATGACATGCTTGAGCGCTACCTTGAACAGCAGGCTGCTGTTTTCTCAGCACTTACAGACAAGAATATTAAGAGGAACATTAAGGACATTGTTACTCTGTCTGATGAAGATGTAAAAGTAGCTGAGAACATTGTTCAGGTTCTCAAACCACTGAAAACAGTAACAGTTCTGTTGAGCACTGAACAGCTGCCAACCGTTTCAATGATAATGCCACTGAAACACACCATCCTGGAATCTATGAACGTGAGTTGCACAGATACAGCAGTTGTGAAAGATGTCAAATCTGCCATTGTGTCCGACTTCACCAACAGATACACAGACTCTGACTCAACACTTGTGCAGTTTCTTCATATGAGTACTGCACTTGACCCACGTTTTAAATCTCTGCCGTTTCTGGAAAAGACCACACGCAGCATCGTCTTCAACAGCCTGATAGAGAAGATTCTGGAATGCCATCCCTCACAGGTATTTTTGTTTAATTGTTTTAATTCCAAAATGAGTTAATTGAATAATTTGATTAAATTAAATTCATTATTACATTTAAAAAAATACATTTTATAAATGTCATTGTTTTGTAAATACCACAGACCTGCAACATATCTTACTAGTAGTGAATATGTCCTGTGAAAAGCACTTTACATATAGAATTTTTGAAACTCTAAAACCTAAACAGAAACTTAGATCATCAGAAATGATGAGCATCACTATGTTTTTGGTAGTTTTATTAGTCAGATATGAATTGCAATTAGCAATAGTAACTTAAAACTATTTTGTGGCTTTGTCCTGGTTAGGCCCAAGCCTCAGAGGAGCAGTCAGAAGTGGCATCCAGCAGTGATTGTGATCCTCCAGCCAAAAGAGCACCAATCGCGGAACTGTTTGGAAAGTTATTTCCGGTGGAGACGAGCACACCTGCATCTAAGTCTCTGTCTGAAATGGTGAAAGAGGAGGTGCAGCGTTACAAGGAAGTGCCTACTCTTCAAGTGGAGTCAAATCCACTTGCATGGTGGAAGGACAAAGAGAGCCAGTTTCCCCATTTAGCCAGGTTGGCTAAATGCTTTCTTGAGTCCCTGCAACATCAGTCCCCAGTGAGCGGGTGTTCTCTACAGCAGGGGACATTGTTACAGCACATAGAGCAAGCCTCTCACCTGAGAATGTGGACATGATGGTATTTTTTGAAGAAAAACTTTAATTTAACATTTTATATGTATTATACATTTTATTTTATTAGACCAGTTTATTTCTGACTAGTGGAGGCATTTATTTAATTATAGTTGACTCAGGTGTGCAGTTTATTTCTGACTAGTCAGTGGAGGCATTTATTTAATTTTAGTTAACTCAGGTGTGCTAACTGCTCTAAAGAAAATGTGAAGCCAATGTATAAAGTTAAGTAAATAAAGATAAAGTTAATAAGTTAAATTATTGTTGTTGTTTTTATTAAGTTAAAGTGAATCTAGTGTTATTATTGCTGGTGCCCTGCAATGAACCCTGCCCCCACAGCAAACAGAACCGAACCGAACCGTGACTCCAAAACCGTGATCTGAACCGAACCGTGGCATTGGTGTATCGTTACACCCCTATGCGTTATGTTTTAATGATTCAATTCAGCCTGTTTTCATTAGAAACTACAGATATGACAAAAGTTCCGGTATAAGCTTAAGTAAAATGAGAGAAAACCTAAACTTTCTGAATTAGTCCAAACGGCTACAACAACAAAACATAGCCACAGCGTAGAGTGCAACAGCCAAGTTACACAAACACCCGAGATAAAAACTGGAGCCTACACTCATATAGCGAATAAGCAAGACATACAGCAATATACAGTAGAAAACACCAAAGAGTAAGATCACTCACCCAAACGTTGAAATTAAAAGGAAGCACAGATGATAAAAGCACAAGCTTATATTAAGAGGAACAACAAAAGGCTGCAGCTGGAGCTACGAGAAAGAACGCTTAGCTTGACATCAATCTACATACACATTAAAATAAAAAATATAACTACAAAGTGCAGAAGCCAACACTGAAGCTACGGTACTGGAGACCACTGTTGAGAAGTATGTCGTCAAGCAACTATCAAGAGAATGTCCAGCAGGAACAGGCTACAGCTAGTCCTCACCATAACACAACACAATCCACTCCCACCGACCTACCATCACGCCAGCTAAAATTAAATGACATTGAGACAGCCAAAGACTATATAAAAAAGGTAATACATGGTTGAGTATGATCAGCAACTACGAGTTTAGTGAGTTACCAGTCAAAGCTTCTCCTTCCTGAGTTCTGATTTTGTCTCATCAACGTATCTGAACCAGTGACAAGGCACTGTACCTGGGAAAGACTCGCCCATCAGGAGTCACACGGCCCTTTCATAGTTAACGACTATGAGACCAGAACAGCCTGGTCACATCAGATTTAGTTTCAGGTTAAACCCCGCCTCTAGCTATATCAGCTGAGCTCTCTTATCAGTTGATCTCAGAAATGATAGTCTCTTGGAATTAGAGACGAAACATTTCCACCTTAAAAACAGAGTCCAGATGCCTTTGCTTTAACCTTTTCTTGAAGACAGAAGAAAAAATGAATGAATGCATTTTCTTAAAGACTGGATGAGCTAACCCAGGCAAAGTTAGTAGTCATTCGAACTGTTCAAGGCGAAGCATTTGAAAAAGAAATCAAATGTCTATGTTAAGCGCTTTGGGTGCCTGAGAGGGTGCAAAAAGCGCTATATAAATGCACACAATTTACCATTTACCAAAGTCAGCCAGTAATCTCAAAGAAACACATAGCCACTTTGTCAATTCAACTGTACCATGAACAGGTAGACATGACATTACAGAAGTAGCCATCAGGTCTGCTGGATTGCAACACCGCCTGGCAATTTTGACCATAAATACTTTTGGAAACAGTGGAAGCAGGTGCAAAGCCTCGACAGTTTGTTTTGGAAACGATGGTGAGAGGAATACCTTGCTACACTTCAACCAAGAAGGAAGTGGCAAAAAGACCAACCTGATCTGTCTATTGGGGACGTTGTTCTTCTAAAGGACATTCAGGTCAAAAGAAATGAATGGCCTACAGGACTAATTGTGAACACATTCTCGTGTCGGGACAACAGAGTCTGTAAGAAAGAGGCAACACCAGAAGTTAATAAGACGATGTTCAAGAGGCATTGTTGTGGAAATAAATATTTCTCCGTTTTTATCTACATTTGAACAAAAAGTGTCACGGACAAAATTAGTCATACCCATTCTCAATAATCATAACAGAAAAGCCTTTAATGGCTATTACAGCAATCAAACGCTTACTGACCAGTTTTTTGTCTTCACTGGGATTTTTGCCCATTCCTCTTTAGTGATTACCTCCAGCTCTTTCAGGTTGGAGGGTCTTCTTGCCATCACCCTGAGCTTTAGCTCCCTCTGCAGCTTCTCAATTTAATTCAGGTCAGGATTCTGGCTGGGCCAAAAGGTTAATGTTTTTGTTTGCTAACCATTTCTTCACTACTTTTGCTGTGTGTTTTGGGTCATTGTCGTGCTAAAATGTCCAAGCCCAGGTTTCTCTGCAGACTGCTGATGTTGTGACTGAACAATTCAGTTTTTGTTTCATCTGACCATAAACCAGTAGAGGCCAGATTCACCAGAATGGCTTTGGTGGTGATCCTTGGATTCTTTTCACCTCTCACTATCCTCCTTGCCAGCCCAGGTGTCACTTTTGGCTTCTGGCCACGTCCTTTCAGATTTTCTACAGTGTGGAACGTCTTGTATTTTTGGGTCCATTGCACTGTAGCCACTGGAACTTGGAAACATTTAGATATGGCCTTATAGCCCTTTCCTGACTTGTGAGCAGCCACAATGTGCAGCCGCAGGTTTTCACTAAGCTTGTTTGTCTTAGCCATGACTGTCCACAAACTGCAGAGAGTTGAGTTGAGACGATTAAAACAGCTTCCCAATGAATCGGGACAATTAGGATGCTTTAGAAAATCTTGGGCTATTTGGAATGGTATAGAACTTTGGATTTGCCCATAGACTGTGACAGTTTGCAAAGAGTATGAATAATTTTTTGTTCAATTGTAAATAAAAGCTGAGAAATATTTATTTCTACAATGATGCCTCTTGTACATCCTCTTATTTTCTGGAAGATGCCTGTGTCATGCCAGGGGTATGAATAATTTTGGGACTTGAATGTATGTCTGTAAGTATTGTGTCTAATGTGGGGTTGCCTTACCATAAACACTTAAAATAAGTATTTTCAGATCCCATTCACTTGGAATTTATGTTTAATAGTATGACACTAATTGCGCTAGCATGTCTATAGCGTTTTCCATTCATGTTAGCATTATGCTAATTGTTAAACTAACACACAATATTTATGTTACTGGCTAAATGTGGATTGATGTAAAGCTCTTTTAAGCTGTATTTATGTCATGCATATGTTGTTTTATGTATGTATAAGCACAATGTCAACATAGAAACAATTTATACAGTTTGTATTTGCATTTGTTTTTGTTATGGATGTAACAATTGACTTTTGTCACAATTTTCTTTTATGAAATGAGTGGAGGCAAATTAGAAGTGAACAAGTGCCCTTTTATTATTTTACAAATCAGGGTTCAAGACCAACTTTTTTCCTCATTGTCTATGTACCATCCTGAAAGCCAGTTCCAACCGTTCCTAAGTAAATGTCCCCATATATTTTTTTTAAATATTGGCTAATGTTAGTCTATTTGTAAGTTTATATATAAAAATATAAAAAAATCAAGTTCTACACATTAACACTTATGTGTTTCCTAAAACAGTAGAAATTTATTGAAACAACTCTTATTGGTTTAACTGTTATGCATTTTCAACTGTTAAGTATTAACAACAGCCGGGATGTATTAACAGTAATGTAAGGACCATTAGTACTTCACAAAGGCCCTGATTTGATCTATGGACCTTAAGTTGGAAACCCCTGGTCTTTACTCTCAGTGGCTGCAGCAGAGACCCAAAAAGCATTTTCTTTTCTCTTACATTTTCTAGACGAATGTTTTAAAATAAAATCATGGAAAGAGTGTGAACCCTGTTATGTCTCTAAAGAATGGTATATGTGAACCCGTATGTCTTTAAATGTGAGTAAGATGATGTAAGAGTAAAGAGCTGGAAAAATCTTCTGTCACTAATTAATTAGCCTCTTAGTTTAAGGCAGAATGCACAGATTAGGTGCTGATCTAAAGATATCTAAAGCCAGTGCTGGTTTAAAGTATCTTATGTGCCGAAAAAAAAGGACAGAGTTCACAAAAACAGTATCATATTTTAATAATTACACATATTTACAAATATGACAAGAAGCAAAATGAAACATTTCTCAGGTTAGATGAAAAATGCCATAAAGTTGAGTTACTTCTTAAGAACAGTTCTTCCTCATTTGAAATGGTGTAAACCGCTCTGTCATGTGACTTTATCTATTGGTCCCTCAATACAACAATAGAGCTTTGATTTTGATGAAAAAATATGTTGAGATAATTTAGGTCCTTGTATCAGTTTGGTCTATATCAGTTTTAAAAACATCAAAAAGGATTTTAATTATGTGTGGAATGGTCAATAGGTCAAATCAGTGGTAAGTGGTAACATAAGTATAGAAATTTTACTATGCTCAGGTATTGCATAAATAAACTAAACGTGTACCTGTAAATCAGTGGTTAAACAAAAAAAAACACCGTCACCCCCTTCTCAGCTTTGGCCAATCACATTGCTCATATGTTGCTAGGGGACCCTCCCATTGGTCTACTTGCTTGTCAACAAGAAGATAACGCTATTTAGTCCTGGATACCCGGCATTCTTTTTACACAGCAAAATACGGGAAAGAAAAGTGAACAGAGAAAAGAAAAGCTAAGTGAAACGAGGCTAACTATTGGCAATGCATTTGTGCAATGTTTAAGAGATAAATGCCAGACTGCATCAGTTGTGGCCAAACTCGACCGGGACAGAAAAATTTAATTGGGTAGGATTGCTTTTACCTTTATTCTGCCATACTATTTTTGGAAAGCCACTTAAAGTAAATTACCAATGCACAATAATGTATCATAATTATTCAACATTTTGTTTACCTGCCTCTGTATTCCAGGAGAATGCAGCAAAAATCCCATCATAATTAGACTCTTGTAAAATTTCTGGCCCATATTTTGAATATCACATTTCATTTTATTGTAAGTGTATACTGATCTTGTCTATATAACATTATGAAGAACACTGTTTTATTACTGACTATGTCCACACTAATTTTTCAGAATTAAAACACGCCAACCACTGGAGAACTGAGCTGTGGTTGTGTGTCTTTTTTCTGTGGGTGGGGCTACAGTGAGTCTAAACTTAACCTTATTGGCTGATACTAACCCCAAAAGCCCATATCGTCTTGCATTATAGCAGTCTCTAGTGAGTCAGAATCATTTTTTCTGTTACTATCCAAGAGAGTACGCATGTTAGTAAAATCCCAGGATAATAATTACTGGACAGATTATAATGTTAGCAATTTTATTTAAAAAATAATTTTAGTTCAGATTGTGTCAAATAAGTGCATCTGGCTTGTATCATCCACGTGTTTACATCACAATCCTTGATATGACCATCTAGTGACCATTACACATTTTCCTGATTCAGTGTTTGTTGTGAATGCACACAAACATTCCGCATTTTAAAATGAAAATGTACAGGTTTACCGTAGACATAGCTTTAGACTAATTCTAATTACGTATGGACTGTAGTCACTACATTCTTGTAGAGAAGAAACCTTTTTAAATTCATTATGGCACGATAAGACAGAGGCTGCGTAGACACATGGCCAGTGATTATTAGTGGATGATAATACTGGGTCTGATTTGAGATTTGCTCAGACTAGATTTCTGCTGGTCTTAACCTGCTAAACCCACGTCTAGAGAGTGCTGTGGATTCTACCAGAGCAAAATGAAGTTGAGACATGGTCAGTAATATCTTTGAGGCACTTCTTAAATAAAACTCCCCACTGTCTGGAAAAGATAAAATGTGATTCACAGACAAAATGTTCCACTTGCATCAATAAAAAGGCATCATTCATTTGAATTACTACTAAAATTATATTACACATTAATGACTTAACATTGTACATTCTTGTTTTGTGTGAGGCCTCGTGCCAAGACAAAGAATAAAGGAAATAACTCCCCAAAAAGTGCACAGAGATGTCCAGGAGTGGAAGGTTGACGATGGTAGGCACACAATGAAAAACAGCGGTCTGTCCAAAGCACACACTCATCGTGCTTTTACTTGACAATGGACATTCTGAGGAGGATGGGAGGAACCCAGTTTAGGGCATCTTAAAAAAGAACCTAAACCATCAGTTTGGGGAAATTCCTTTGAGTCAACGCCTTCCCAAAATAAATGTCTGGTACCTAATGCAGAATCCCCTTCAGGACCTGTGCAGATCCAAAGTGTTTCATTCATACCGGGCCTTTCAGTTAGTGGGACTGACTGGAGGTGGACAGTGTTCATACAGACTGCTCTGTGGACAGCAGCAAGGGGTTAATGTACTCGAAGCCCTCAAACTCAGACTGGTCTATTCTCTTGATGATGTCCCTGGGGAAACACACAGATGAGAATGTCACACAATCACCTCACAAATTCTCCATGCAATCACCAGTCTCCAGTAATAAAACTGGCAGAACAGCTTCGGTAACAGGAGAGCTTAAGTTGTACTCTTTCAGGGAGACTCCATGGATCCCAAAGTCTTGAAAACATCAGATGGAAGTTAATGGGAAACATAAAACTATATAAGGACTAACTAATACAAAGAAAGCAGTCAGTACATTTTACTGCTACTTTACATGTACGATACATCTAGTGTATAACTTAAATTTGAGTAAAAAAACTGATGAAGGCTCCACACAACAAAGACCATCTGTCTTCAGGGCACTAGCCTTAAGCGTCACATGTGATAAAAAATGTTGCTGTGAGGAAACATTCATGTCTCATCACAAAGGTGAGAGATGAGAGTAATATTTTCATCTGAGGACCTGGGTTTATTATGACAAAAAAGTCCTGGAACAGCAGAGGCCCTCAGTGTCCTAATCACTGATAGTAGCCTTGATACTAGTCAAGGCTTTTGGAGCTGGTCTGAGAGGAGGTTAAGGGGGTTTGACAGGAGTGCTTTATCTGAGTCTGGAGACACTGAGGCTATAGTCTCCTCACTGTCAGCACTGCACACAGATAATTTTCCCATCAGTTTTGGTCCGGTGCTTGTTGGGGCTTCTAGGCAATTGCTTACTCTTGGCTAGTTGTAAGCACTGATTGCTGTTCACAGTTAAAGCTCATGCAGTTTGCAATGGTTGCAACTAAAGACGCCTAATAAAAGGCATGAAAATGATACATTGAAAAAATGGCAATGTTATAACTACAGCACAGAATCTTGCAATTCAGTTCAAACTTCATCTTTCATTTACCAGCAAACTTTAGCACTGCTGAATAATCTTGTGAGTAAGATCAGGGTAACAGGAAAGATCTGGACTTATGTTCTATAGTTTATGAATTTCCCACTGACCAAACGGAACAAATTTGACTTTGATTAAAGAAGAGTGGCTGGAAAATATGGTTTTCAGACTTTGAGAACCCCTGATGTAGAATTTCCCCACCGGAAATAATCTTCCAAACCCCGTGGGGGTCGCGACCCCAAGGTTACTGTTACTGTTTGTGTGTAACGTCAATGGTTTTTGTTTTGAACTTAACATAAAGTTATTACTTGTATAGTAAGAATATAGTAAGAATTAAAATGAGCCAGTGGTAAAGCTATTACATTTTACCATCACAAAATACCCAAATTTTATCTAAACTGCTAAAACAAAGTTATTTCAACAGGACAGACATGGGGCAATCAAATTTGTGCTTGATCTGTATCATCTCAGTGGCCTCTGTTACAACTGTGACCTGCTGTTGCATTTGGCACGGGCTCTATAGTGTGAGCCTACCCTTTAAATGTTAGAGTTGTACATCCTAATTAACATGTAATATTAATACCAGACTTTTACATTATTCAGACCTGGGCTTAAACTTATAGGTTTGAGTAATTATTTATGTTTCAAATGTATCATTAGATTTACAAATTATAGAGACGAAATCCCAAATCTCTGTCTCCTCTCATGGTTGGGTGAATGATGGCTTAATTATTCACTGTGTTTTAGCTCAGATAAGCTGATCAGCAGTACTCACTCGTTGTCTGGTGTGAGCTGAACCGGTTCATTAGTGAACTGCGTGTCGAAGTTTTCCAAGCCATATTCATCTGTAATCTGAGGCTTGAAGGGTGGCGTCACCTCCTTCTTCTCCAACTGCGAACACAACAAACATTATGCATTGAAACTTTCTTTACTCAGGAACCAATCAGGACTTTCAAACATAAAAAGTATAACTAATGACAGGTGGAAGAGCCTCATGACTGGATTCCCAAAATTTCCTAGAGTTGAGAATTCTGCTAAGACTGCTTAGACTCTGAGACCAAACTTTGTTCCACAATCCACTTTTGTGTGATTGTGACATTTATCTCCCATCTCTTTTCCCGTACTCTGCTTTGGCAGGAAACAGTATTATGTGTGACTAGACCCTTTTTTCAGATATGTCCAGCACTTTTAAGGGGCTTAATTTAAACACTTACTGAGGGTAACGTACTAAAGAGTAGAGAGAAAACAAGTGAATGGAGAAATAGAGGCTGTCAGTACCAGTGGAGTGACAGACACAGTTTCTGTTTCTATGGTAACAAATCACCACTTTCTGGTAAAAGCATCCTGTGGACACTGCAGCTGCACAGTTCTCTCCGGTTTCTATCTTCCCTTTGTCCTTGTTTCCTGTATGTTTTGTGGTCGTTCCTGCTGCTCTTTTCTGCAGAAACAACATTCATTAGTGTCTAATGCCTCAAAGAAGAGAATATAGCTTCAAACGAACAACTCACTTTTCCCTTTGTATCACTTTGTACCCCTCCATCCTTCCCCTTCACATTGTGCATCTCCTTTTGACACATATTCCTTCTCTTGTCATGCTAAATTTTAGCCTAGTTTTCACAGTCCACGATTCAACACTTTGAGAGGGACAGGTCCTAGCGAAAAAACCCTGCCTCCTGCGACTTTGGTTGATGGTGTGTTGAGAGCAACCTGAGCAAAGTCAAGCATAGATTTGAAGTGAGCTCAACTCACGATATGCAAATGCATTGGCATTAAAAATGACAATATACAATAGGCGGAAGCAGAGATGCTATACCAGACAATAGCTTAACAGCTAGTTTCCATGTGTACATGTTTTTGAAAGAACTGAACCCAGGACCTTGCTGCGAGGCAGGGGTGCTATCCATTTTGCCACTGTGCCACTGAAGTGACAGTTGAGTGCTGAGCAACTTTATAAATTTAGCCAAGATGTAATATAGATGTAATTGTTTATTATTGTTTGACTTGTTACATTCATGTCATGTCAGTTTACTGTGGTATGTTTTATTGTAATAAAAAAATTCCATCTACTGGTCTCTCAGTTGTGAATATAGTTAACATTTGACACGTTGACTCAAAATTATTATATATATATATATATATATATATATATATATATATATATATATATATATATATATAGACTGCCATTTGCCTGTGGTATTCCAAGGTACTTGTAACCTTGTAACCATCCTCAATGTCTGCTATTGTTCCTTCTGGTAGTGAGACCCCTTCTGTGTGGACTACCTTCCCTCTCTTTGTCACCATTCGACTACACTTCTCAAGCCCGAATGACATCTCAATGTCAGTGCTGTAGTTCCTGGTGACTGATGGTAGCCCCATTCCTGAGTCGGTATCCATAGCCAGTCTTGTTGATTATTTGGCTGAGGGGGTTCAGACCTATGCAGAACAGCAGTGGGGACAGAGCATCTCCTTGGAATATACCACATTTGGTGGATACTTGTACAAGTGGCTTGCCATTGGCCTCAAGGGTGGTTTTCCACAGCTTCATCATGTTCGCAATGAAGTCTCTTAGAGTCCTGTTGATGTACATCTCCAAGCATTCAGTGATCCATGTGTGTGGCACTGAGTCATATGCTTTCTTGTAATCAATCCAGGCAGTGCACAGGTTGGTGTGTCGGGTTCTGCAGTCTTGGGTGACTGTTCTGTCACATGGATCACTGAATGCTTGGAGATGTACATCAACAGGACTCTAAGAGACTGTCGGGTTCTGCAGTCTTGGGTGACAGTTCTGTCAACCAGGAGTTGGTGTTTGGCTCCTCTGGTTTCTTTTCCGATGCCCTTCTGTGCTTTGCTCATGTATTGATCCATGTGCCCACTTATCTTAGCCGCGATGATGCCTGACATGAGCTTCCATGTTGTGGAGAGACAGGTTATTGGCCGATAGTTGGATGGCACTGTACCCTTTGTGGGATCCTTCAGGATCAGGATTGAACGCCCTTCGGTAAGCCATTCAGGGTGTGTCCCATCCCTTAGCAGTAGGTTCATTTGTGCTGCAAGACGCTCATGGAAGTGCAGTGAACTTCTTTAGCCAGTAGGTGTAGGTAGGTGATCCTGTCAGGGCCCGGTGCTGTCCAGTTTTTCATACCTGAGACTCTTTCTTGGATGTCTGCCTCTGTGATGGTAACTGAATTTTGTTCAGGGAGGTTGCTGTGGTCCTCTCTCAGAGCCACCAGCCACTGTGCATCGGAGTTGTGTGATGCCTCCCTCTCCCATATACTTTTCCAGTATTGTTCAGTTTCCAGCCTTGGTGGTTCTGCTCTGCTGTTATTATTACCCTGCCACTGAGCATACACTTTCGCAGATGAGATGCGAACAGCCGGTTTATTCTTCTGGCTTCATTTTCTCTTGTGTACCTCTTTAGGCGGCTGGCCAAGGCTTGGAGCCTTTGTTTGTCAGTTTCAAGTGCTTCAGGTATGTGCATCTGGTTGTACCTATTGGGTACTTGTTTTCTCATTGCACCTTTCTTGGCCTCTGTCAGTTGGCTCACTTCTCTCCGCGCCTTCTTGATTTTAGCCTCCAGTCTTTGTTTCCACGGTGGGTATTGTTTCTCATGGTTCCCATGGTTGCTCTTATAGCCAAGCATCTCGAGGATCTGCTGAGGTGTATATCAGCTCATTGGTTTCAGTGATGGTTGTGGTAGGGATCACACTCAATGCTGCATTCACATCTTCTAGGAGACTTTCTGATGGTACTTCACTTAGCCATTGTAGTTGGCGTCAGGGCCAACTTGCCTTTCATTCATTCTCGCCATGATCTTGTCTTTCAGGTCAGTCATTCAGCGTTATTGCACTTGTTGGTTGCACTTCGCACCCAATCTCTGGTTTGGAAGCCCCTGTTGGCTCCCCTCTGACCTCGTCCTGGCTCCCCCTTGCCGTAGCATTTGTGTTGTATTTCGTCAATCTCAAGTTGTGATAGCAGTTGCCGCTTGTGGATGTTGGAACACTGAGCTACTAGTTGCTCCGACGTAAGCCTGGATTGTGGGTTTTGAAGTAACCATTCATCCCACATCCTCTTCATGTAACCCCTCTGACTAGGGTTACTGGAGTAGTAGCATTCCAACAGAGCCTTGTTATCGCATCTCGCCCATCTCCGTGTTGTTCTTGTTCCTGTTCTTTTTCTTGTTCCAGTAGCCCATTTGTCATCAAGTTGCTCTGGTTCCCCAACACCTGACGCAGACCTTGTTTGGCCGGTCGCCGTCTGATCCGGCTTCTCATAGCATTTATTGTCTCTCATCATTTTTTATGAGGTAGGCAGTAGCGAGAAGGGTCTTGCCTAAGGACCCCCACTGGATAGCACCCCTAGGGGGATTCGAACCCGGGTCCCCCGTGTGAAAAGTCCTGTCCTTACCAAAATATTGTTTGTTTTGTTAGTAGGCTATATACCAGAGCTAAATTTGTTAAGGCTTTTTTGTTTAAATTATCAACCCATATGTTAAATTTATAGTTCTGCAAACAAAAAGGGGTCAAAGAGGTCAAAGCTCTATCATGTCCATTGACTACAGTCACATCCCTCAGCTGCAGAGGACAATTTTAGGAATTTGTCTAAAGTATCCAAGGGGACACTCAAGAGGACACATGACTCTTTGGCCCTGGAGATGTGTTCCCACAAGACAGTGATCACGTTGACATTATAAATATGTGCAGGAAAGAATGTGTAGTGTACACAAAGTGGAGCTGACCATGGTGGTGTTTAATGAGAGCGGTGCCCTGCTTTGCGCTGATTGACATTATTGTGGGTGTGCAGTGTTTTTGTTACATTTGTAGGAACACAGCTGACAGCTTGTAAAGTGGAACTCCACATTGGCTGTCAGCGCTGCCTGTCACTCCACCAACAAGGAACTGTGTGCTTAAGCCAACATGTCAGCTCCTGGATTTTCTAACTTTTTTAAACTTTCCACAGTGGATTAAAGCTCTGTGGTTATTTTTAGATTATTTCAGTGGGTAGATTTACAAAGAAAAAGTATATGTGAGAGGTTAGACTTTCTCACAAGTTTCATTTTAAAATGTATTAAGAGCTAGGAATGTAACAAATAACCATGAGCTGGTTGAAAATTGAATCACATGTTTTGTTTCCAGTTGGTTGAGATGTTAATTGAATTGCAGTTCATGTTTTGAACAACAGGGGCCACTATGTTTACTACAAACTTGCTTTCAACAAGTTGTTGCAAATAGCATGGTGACAAGAGCATGGATGTTGATATTCAGAAAGTCTCATCCTCATTTAAATCAGAGGTGTGAAAGCATAACTAAATACACTTTAGCGAAAGGCGTTCACTCACTTACTGTCTCTCTGCTGCTGCTGCACATACTGGTCTCTGGCCGAGTCAGTTCCACACAGATTTAACAAAACCAGGTCTGTGTCTGAGGCTGAGCTTTACTCTCTCCAAAATTAACAAAAGTCACGTAAATGTCCCGTCAACGGTGGAGAACAGAGAGAATGTGAGCAGTACTCTTTGTTAGCAAACATACAGAGGCTGCTGTCCTGATTATTATTATTATTAGGCCCGAGCCGGTGATAGCCGGGAGGGCCTATTGTTTTTGCTCGGATTATTTATTTATTTATTTATTTATTTATTTATTTATTTTTTTTTTCTGCAAAATGATCCTCAATTTGACCCAGTGAACATGCGCGAAAAGTCATTTTTATTTGGCCCAAAGTTCAAGATCGCGAAAAATTTATGTATTTGAAGTCGCGAAAAAAATATGAAAAATGACTCAGTGGCGACCCCTAGAAAAGTCAAAATACATTGGGCCTATGGAAAGTGAAAGTACATTTTTTCCAATGTAGAAATACAAAACTTGGTACATCCATAGGACACCTTAGGGCAAACAGAAAAGTCTATGACAGCTACAGCGTAAACTCAACAGGAAGTCCGCCATGTGGGGTGAAAGTCGCGGCCACCTAAATCACACCCCTTACGCCAAAAGATTCAACTCATTGTTTTTTTGTCTAAATGGCCCCAATTTTGGTGAGTATCATCTAGACACATGTGCCAACAAAAGCTGTCATTTTGTTTTTGATATCTTATCGGGTGTGGGTGTGGCAAGCCTGTAACGAGGCGGCCATTTTTGTGGTAATAAATTATCCGTTAACTCTCAAACGCCTTCTCGGATCAAGTTGGACTCAAAAAGGCGTTTGTGCACATTCACGACCTGAACACAAAGATATGTAAATAAAAGGGTTAGCTTTAGAAATGGCCCTCTAGCGCCACCTACAAACTTATAATGGGACCCAAGAATTTAGTATGTCATAGAGACATAAAATTTGGCACACACATCACTTATGTCATGACGAACATAAAAGCTAATGACAACCACCCCCTATTTATAAATGTGTTGCCATAGCAACAAATATGTGGAAAAAGTCAATGGGAAGGGAAAATTTTAGTTTGTCCTAGGCAAATGAAACTTGGTACACACATCCAGCATGGGCTTATGAACATAAAAGCCAATGGGGACCACACCCTATCACACACGCGAAGGCGGCCATTTTGAATTGAAAATGTGAACCGCCTTAGAATACACCTCACTTTTAAAAATTGACATAAAATAGCTGCTTCATTCCACAAACACCAAACTTAGGCAAAATGAGCTAAACACTTGTGTGCAAAATAGACAATGCCTTTTCTTGTTGTTTTTGCTCAATTTATATTTTTATTTAATTTTTATTTTTCTGCAAATTTTTCTGCAAAATTGTCCTTAATTTTGACCCAGTAAATGTGCGCAAAAAGTTAATTTTATTGGCCACTAAACTTAAGCCTGGCAAAATATTGATGTATCTTAAATATTTGAAAAAATAATAAAAAGAAATGACTCAGTGGCGACCCCTGGGAAATGAAAATACATTCGGCCTATGGAAAGTGAAAGTAATTTTTTCCAACGTAGAAAAATGAAACTTGGTACATCCATAGAACACCTCAGGGCAAACAGAAAAGTCTATGACAGCCACAGCCTAAACTCAACAGGAAGTCCACCATGTGGGGTGAAAGGCGCGACCAACTAAATCGCACCCCTCGGGTCAAAAGATTAAACCCAATGTGTTTTTTTCTAAAAGGCCCCAAATTTGTTGAGTATTATCTAGACACGAGTGCCAACCAAAGTTGTCATTTTGTTTTTTGATACATTTACGGCTGTGGTCGTAATGAGCCTGTGAAGAGGCAGCCATTTCTTTGGGAAATAAATGCCATTTACCAAATGCCAGGATCCTTCCTTTAAAGTCCTTCCTTTAAAGTATCGAGAGCCAAGACTAGAGCCTTGGAAAGCTCTTCAGAATCTTTTGGAACTTGTAAACTTGTTTTTTTAGACAAGTAATATTTACATTTTTACTTTTCAACAGGCGGGTGCAGCGATTTCTGAGCAAATCTCCAGCCAGTACTTTGTTTTTCTCTCCTTAGCCCAAACATAATCTATTATTTTTATAAGTTCAGACAGATCCCAGGAAAACCAGGGAATGTGGAGACCTTTAACTCTAAATACAAGGTGGTGTAGCAGGCCCCAGCAGTAGCACAGGCCCGAGGTGATGAAGCAGGCTCCAGCCAGAAGAAGATTCAAGCAGAGGCACAGGCCCAGTTATTTGACATTACTGTGAAGTTTACGCTTTAAAGCACGAAATGCATTCCTCCGAATACATGTGTCCCCGCGGTCGCAAGGGTGGCGAGGGCCTTTATCGCCGCTATGCTTTAATTATTATTATTATTATTATTATTATTATTATTATTATTATTATTATTATTATTTCATAACACAGTCAGACCTGTCTTAAACTAAGTGTTCACATGTTTAAGGCTCTTGTCAGAGAGATGTTAAAATGTTCTGGTGGATCATGTGCTGCCTTCTGTTTCTCTGCTGCAGCCACTGAGAGTAAAGACCAGGGTTCTCTAACTTAAGGTCCATGGACCAAATCCGGTCCTTTGTGAAGTACTTCTGGTCCTCACATTAATTATTACTGTTAATACATTATTGCTATTATTAGTAAACAACAGGTGAAAATGCATACAGTTAAACCAAATAGAGTTGTTTTGATAAAGTTTTACTGTTTTAGGGAAACACATAAGACCAGGGTTTATTAGTCGGTTTGAGCTAAAGTGGTTTTAGAACTCAGCTAAAGTTAATAAAAACTAATTACTGAACACAAAGTAATAAACCAGGTCTAAATCAATCAGAGGCAAATTTGTTGGGTATTTTAAGTTACTTTGTTAATATCCAGATTTTAGATTTATACCAAATTTAATTTCCATCTATTCAAAGTATCCTTGCCTTATATGAAAATTAAATTATATGTAAACGCAAGTACAATATGAATTTATTTATGTTTATTTACAAACTTACAAACAGAAAAACATTAGCCTATATTTTTTATTTTTAAATAAATATGGGAACATTCGACATTTACTTAGGGACTGTAGGAACTGGCTTTCGGGACGGTACTGAGACTGTGATGAAAAAAGTTGGTCTGGAGCCCTTATTAGTAAAATAAAAAAAGAGCACTTGTTTACTTCTAATTTGCCTCCACTCATTTACTAAAAAAAATTGTGATACCAAATTGTGAGTGGACTCAAGTCATGTCTCACATGGGAGCACAATTTTGATGTCACTGTTTCCATAGCAGATGTCTCTGGACATAGCACAGAAAAATCTAGAGTTTGTATCTCGAGTCAGATACACAGATATAAAAACATGGAAGCTCCTCACCATGTATGAATGATTCCACCCCAAATCCATGAGAAGAAAGACCCCACACTGAAGTGGTTGATAATGAGAAATTCTACCAATGCCTAGAAAAGGATGAATTTTTCAATCCAGCCTTTTATCATGGCTGCACAAGAGCAGGACTTATTCTACCACACCTGACAAGACCCGGGATGTAAGATGCTGGCAGGACAACACAATAACCAAGTGGCTGGTATAGTGTACAGGAACATCTGTGCAGAGTATGAACTGGAAGTCCCAATATCAAAATAATAAACACCTCCGAAGGTGGTAAAGAACGACCGAGCCAAGAAGCTGAGGGACTTCCAGATACTGTAATGCCGAACCGACCGGACATTG
>JALDNG010001366.1:57500-60339 GCA_024349245.1 Neodontobutis hainanensis
CAAGGGTGGTTTTCCATAGCCTCATCGAGTTTGCAATGAAGTGTCTTAGAGTCCTGTTGATGTTGTACATCTCCAAGCATTCAGTGATCCATGTGTGTGGCATTGAGTCATATGCTTTCTTGTAATCAATCCAGGCAGTGCACAGGTTGGTGTGTCGGGTTCTGCAGTCTTGGGTGACTGTTCTGTCAACCAGGAGTTGGTGTTTGGCTCCTCTGGTTTCTTTTCCGATGCCCTTCTGTGCTTTGCTCATGTATTGATCCATGTGCCCACTTATCTTAGCCGCGATGATGCCTGACATGAGCTTCCATGTTGTGGAGAGACAGGTTATTGGCCGATAGTTGGATGGGACTGTACCCTTTGTGGGATCCTTCAGGATCAGGATTGTACGCCTTCGGTAAGCCATTCAGGGTGCGCCCATCCCTTAGCAGCTGGTTCATTTGTGCTGCAAGGCGCTCATGGAGTGCAGTGAACTTCTTTAGCCAGTAGGTGTGGATCCTGTCAGGGCCCGGTGCTGTCCAGTTTTTCATACCTGAGACTCTTTCTTGAACGCCTGCCGCTGTGATGGTAACTGGATTCTGTTCAGGAGGTTGCTGTGGTCCTCTCTCAGAGCCACCAGCCACTGTGCATCGCTGTTGTGTGATGCCTCCTCTCCCATATATTTTTCCAGTATTGTTCAGTTTCCAGCCTTGGTGGGTCGGCCCTGCTGTTATTATTACCCTGCCACTGAGCGTACACTTTCGCAGGTTGAGTTGCGAACAGCCGGTTTATTCTTCTGGCTTCATTCTCTCTTGTGTACCTCTTTAGGCGGCTGGCCAAGGCTTGGAGCCTTTGTTTGGCAGTTTCAAGTGCTTCAGGTATTGGCATCTGGTTGTACCTATTGGGTACTTGTTTTCTCATTGCACCTTTCTTGGCCTCTGTCAGTTGGCTCACTTCTCTCCGTGCCTTCTTGATTTTAGCCTCCAGCCTTTGTTTCCATGGTGGGTATTGTTTATCATGGTTCCCATGGTTGCTCTTATAGCCAAGCATCTCAAGGATCACTGCTGCTGAGGTGTATATCAGCTCATTGGTTTCAGTGATGGTTGTGGTAGGGATCGCACTTAATGCTGCATTCACATCTTCTAGGAGACTTTCTGATGGTACTTCACTTAGCCGTTGTAGTTGGCGTCGGGGTTGCCTTTCATTCATTCTCGCCATGATCTTGTCTTTCAGGTCAGTCGCTGCCTCGTTCAGCGTTATTGCACTTATTGGGGCTTCTACCCAATCTCTGGTTGGGGAGCCCTGGCTCCCCACTGACCTCTCGTCCTGGCTCCCCCTTGCCGTAGCATTTGTGTTGTATCTCGTCAATCTCAAGTTGTGATAGCAGTTGCCGCTTGTGGATGTTGGAACACTGAGCTACTAGGTGCTTCGTGTAAGCCTGGACTGTGGGTTTCAAGTAACCATTCATCCCACATCCTCTTCATGTAACCCCTCTGACTAGGGTTACTGGAGTAGTAGCATTCCAACAGAGCCTTGTTATCGCATCTCGTCCATCTCCGTGCTGTTCCTGTTCCTGTTCTTGTTCCAGTAGCCCATTTGTCATCAAGTTGCTCTGGTTCCCCAACACCTGACGCAGACCTTGTTTGGCCGGTCGCCGTCTGATCCGGCTTCTCATAGCATTTATTGTCTCTCACCATTTTTATGAGGTAGGCAGTAGCGAAGGGTCTTGCCTAAGGACCCCACTGGATAGCACCCCGAGGGGATTCAACCCGGGTCCCCGTGTGAAAAGCCCTGTCCTTACCAGCTGAGCTATCCAGCTCAGCTGGTATATATATATATATATATATATATATATATATATATATATATATATATATATATATATATATATATATATATATATAGTAAACACAAACGTGCTGGTCATATAATTAGAATATCATCAAAATTTTATTTATTTCACTAATCCCATTCAATTTTAATCATTACAACTGACAACTAAGGAATTATATGAAATTATGTGACCAGCACCTGTACATATTTCAAAGAAATTATGATGGATAATATAAGTAAATGCCAAAGCTAAGCCATTACAGATGGACAGATTGATGATATCTAACAGAATTAGAACAGAATCCAGTGTGAGCATGTGGTAAAACTAAAATCATAAGACAGCTGCCGTTTAGTGCTGCTCAAGTCTTACCTGCTCCCAGTTTATACTGCGAAAACGTGTGTGATTTGATGTCTGTGTAGCCCGTCTGAACCTGGCACCCCAACCGTTCTTTAGGATCCTGTTGAAACCAACATGACAAGTGAGCAATGCAGACAGGACTAAGGCACCTCAGCAGTAACAAAAGTTGCTTTATATATTCTCATCCATTTTAAGATGTTAGTGAAGAGAAACATTTATGTGTCTGATAACAAGAATAAAGAATTGTAGAGCTGGACTGAAAGGGCTTTTAAATCCATGTTATTTAAAGTTTTTTTGGTTGATGGTTTATAGGTGTGATATTTTAATTAGATCAGGTTTGGATGTGGGCGGTGGGCTTTGTAGACTTAGGCCTAGTCCACATGAAGCCGGTGCTTTCCCTATCCGATCTTTTTTCCTCGTTCTAGAAAAATTCAAACATTCGTCTCAAGAAATATCTGCGTACACAAAACCACTGAAGCCGACTGAAAGCGGTGTAGTATATATGCCAGACCAGTATGGGGCGCTGTAATCATGCCACAAATATACACTATACATGGAGAAGAAGACTTAGAGCATGCGCATAACATTGCGCCTGGTGGCGTATGGTGTTGTCCATTATCGCTTGTTGCTCACCACAATTGCATAGAAGCAATAGATTTTGCTGTAATAAAG
>JALDNG010001367.1:0-2500 GCA_024349245.1 Neodontobutis hainanensis
CTGGTCTAACTCTGGCCTAACTCTGGCCTAACTCTGGCCTAACTCTGGCCTAACTCTGGCCTAACTCTGGTCTAACCCTGGTCTAACCCTGGTCTAACTCTGGTCTAACTCTGGTCTAACTCTGGTCTCTATCTGATCTAACCCTGGTCTAACTCTGGTTTAACTCTGGTCTAACTCTGGCCTAACTCGGTCTAACTCTGATTTAACCCTGGTCTAACTCTGGCCTAACTCTGGCCTAACTCTGGTCTAACTCTGGCCTAACTCGGTCTAACTCTGATTTAACCCTGGTCTAACTCTGGTCTCTATCTGACCTAACCCTGGTCTAACTCTGGTCTAACTCGGTCTAACTCTGATTTAACCCTGGTCTAACTCTGGTCTAACTCTGGTCTAACTCTGGCCTAACTCTGGCCTAACTCTGGTCTAACTCTGGCCTAACTCTGGCCTAACTCTGGCCTAACTCTGGCCTAACTCGGCCTAACTCGGTCTAACTCTGGTCTAACTCTGGTCTAACTCTGGTCTAACTCTGGTCTAACTCTGGCCTAACTCTGGCCTAACTCTGATTTAACTCTGGTCTAACTCTGGTCTAACCCTGGCCTAACTCTGGCCTAACTCTGGCCTAACTCGGTCTAACTCTGATTTAACCCTGGTCTAACTCTGATTTAACCCTGGCCTAACTCTGGCCTAACTCTGGTCTAACTCTGGCCTAACTCGGTCTAACTCGGTCTAACTCTGATTTAACCCTGGTCTAACTCTGGTGTAACTCTGGTGTAACTCTGGTGTAACTCTGGTGTAACTCTGGTGTAACTCTGGTGTAACTCTGGCCTAACTCTGGTCTAACTCTGGTGTAACTCTGGTCTAACTCTGGTCTAACTCTGGTCTAACCCTGGTCTAACTCTGATTTAACCCTAGTCTAACTCTGGTGTAACTCTGGTCTAACCCTGGTCTAACTCTGGTCTAACTCTGGTCTAACTCTGGTCTAACCCTGGTCTAACTCTGGTCTAACTCTGGTCTAACTCTGGTCTAACTCTGGTCTAACCCTGGTCTAACCCTGGTCTAACCCTGGTCTAACTCTGGTCTAACTCTGGTCTAACTCTGGTCTAACTCTGATTTAACCCTGGTGTAACTCTGGTGTAACTCTGGTCTAACCCTGGTCTAACTCTGGTCTAACTCTGGTCTAACTCTGGTCTAACTCTGGTCTAACTCTGATTTAACCCTGGTCTAACTCTGGTGTAACTCTGGTCTAACCCTGGTCTAACTCTGGTCTAACTCTGGTCTAACTCTGATTTAACCCTGGTCTAACCCTGGTCTAACTCTGGTCTAACTCTGGTGTAACTCTGGTCTAACTCTGGTCTAACTCTGGTCTAACTCTGGTCTAACTCTGGTCTAACTCTGGTCTAACTCTGGTCTAACTCTGATTTAACCCTGGTCTAACTCTGGTGTAACTCTGGTCTAACCCTGGTCTAACTCTGGTCTAACTCTGGTCTAACTCTGATTTAACCCTGGTCTAACCCTGGTCTAACTCTGGTCTAACTCTGGTGTAACTCTGGTGTAACTCTGGTCTAACTCTGGTCTAACTCTGGTCTAACTCTGGTCTAACTCTGGTCTAACTCTGGTCTTGACTCAGTGATGGGAGAGAGAGCTCTACTGTGACCAAGGTCTTCACAGTTGTTAATGTCACGCCCCAGACCCCGAGTCCGACCAATCAAAGCCCTCTTCAGGTGAGCACTGACCAATCATCTGCCATTATTGATCTGCTGATTATTTTCTCTGCTTTAACTGAACTGAATCTGCTTGTGTTTTATTATTATTATCATTATTATTATTATTATTATTATTATTTTTTATTTATTTAATGTTATTATTATTATTATTATTATTACTTTATTTAATGTTATTATTATTATTATTATTATTATTATTTATAATTATGTTTATCTTTTTTTAAATATTGTACAGCTCTTTGTAAGGGGCTTTTTAAATAAATGATTGTTTTACTGCAGCGGGGCGCTGAGGGAACCTCCTGTTTGGATACAACAACATCCTGTCGGAAAATCCCAGGTGAGAAAAGATGGAAGTACATAGGAAAGGAAGTATGGAATGATGTAAAGAGGAGAGTGAAGAGAAAGGGAAGAAAAGAGGGGAGTGAAGAGGAAGGAAGGAAAGAAGGAAAGAGGGGAGTGAAGAGGAAGAGAAGGAAAGAAGGAAAGAGGGGAGTGAAGAGGAAGAGAAGGAAAGAGGGGAGTGAAGAGGAAGGAAGGAAAGAAGGAAAGAGGGGAGTGAAGAGGAAGAGAAGGAAAGAGGGGAGTGAAGAGGAAGGAAGGAAAGAGGGGAGTGAAGAGGAAGGGAAGGAAAGAAGGAAAGAGGGGAGTGAAGAGGAAAGGGAGGAAAACAGAAGCGTTTAAATGAGTGTATTTTTTTTCAGAACCAAAGCCAAATATAAGGAGAAGTACCGCTTTAGGTCCTCGGTTCCTCAGCAGTCGACTTGACTGTAGACCTGGAG
>JALDNG010001367.1:7500-105000 GCA_024349245.1 Neodontobutis hainanensis
AGCCCCGAGCGTCTGAGCCCCGAGCGTCTGAGTCCCGAGGGTCTGAGCCCCGAGCGTCTGAGTCCCAAGGGTCTGAGTCCTGAGGGTCTGAGTCCTGAGGGTCTGAGTCCTGAGGGTCTGAGTCCTGAGCCCCGAGCGTCTGAGTCCCGAGCGTCTGAGCGTCTGAGTCCCGAGGGTCTGAGCCCCGAGCGTCTGAGTCCCAAGGGTCTGAGTCCCAAGGGTCTGAGCCCCGAGCGTCAGAGTCTCAAGGGTCTGGTTCCGGGGTGTCTGAGCGTCTGAGTCCTGAGGGTCTGAGTCCTGAGGGTCTGAGTCCTGAGGGTCTGAGCGTCTGAGTCCTGAGGGTCTGAGTCCCGAGGGTCTGAGCGTCTGAGTCCCGAGCGTCTGAGGGTCTGAGTCCCGAGTGTCTGAGCGTCTGAGTCCTGAGTGTCTGAGCGTCTGAGTCCCGAGCGTCTGAGTCCCGAGGGTCTGAGTCCCGAGGGTCTGAGTCCCGAGTGTCTGAGTCCTGAGCGTCTGAGCGTCTGAGTCCCGAGGGTCTGAGTCCCGAGTGTCTGAGTCCCGAGGGTCTGGGTCCTGAGCGTCTGAGTCCTGAGCGTCTGAGTCCTGAGGGTCTGAGCGTCTGAGTCCCGAGGGTCTGAGTCCTGAGGGTCTGAGCGTCTGAGTCCCGAGCGTCTGAGCGTCTGAGTCCTGAGGGTCTGAGTCCCGAGTGTCTGAGCGTCTGAGTCCTGAGGGTCTGAGTCCCGAGTGTCTGAGCGTCTGAGTCCCGAGGGTCTGAGTCTTGAGGGTCTGAGTCCCGAGGGTCTGAGTCCCGAGCGTCTGAGTCGAGCGTCTGAGTCCCGAGGGTCTGAGTCCCGAGGGTCTGAGTCCCGAGCGTCTGAGTCCCGAGCGTCTGAGTCCCGAGGGTCTGAGTCCCGAGCGTCTGAGTCCCGAGCGTCTGAGTCCCGAGGGTCTGAGTCCCGAGCGTCTGAGTCCCGAGCGTCTGAGTCTTGAGGGTCTGAGCGTCTGAGTCCCGAGGGTCTGAGTCCCGAGCGTCTGAGTCCCGAGCGTCTGAGTCCCGAGCGTCTGAGTCCCGAGGGTCTGAGTCCCGAGCGTCTGAGTCCCGAGCGTCTGAGTCCCGAGGGTCTGAGCGTCTGAGTCCCGAGGGTCTGAGGGTCTGAGTCCTGATGATTGGTGATTTAATAATGACTGGACTGTTTTATAACCCATTTCCAAAAGGTCTTCTCAGTAAAACGTTGGTGTGGATGAAGACAAGAGTTTTGTGAATATGTTTTTGTTCAGCAGTGTTTCTGTGATGAGAGGTTTATGTCTGACCCTGACGTTCTGTCGCAGTGAAACCAGAGAAACACCGCCAAACAAACACCGCTGAGCTGACGCCACACTGTGATGTCACTACGTAACACACCTAATCTGAGGAAACTGAACTTACTGAAATAACAGAAAAGTGTAAAAACAAAGACAATGTGTCAGTCTTTCAGACTTTTGTCAGCCGTTTCTGGTCTTGTGTCTGAGAATAAACTGTGGAGATTATTTGTTTCTAGAACAATAAATGAAGGAAATTCAAAAATCTTAATCTCCTGACGTCCTCCAGTTTGTGTTTGTTCAGAAATGAGACAGGTCAATGTTTAATGATGAATGATATTTATGTGAGAATATTACAGTTTCAATGAGAGAAGAGGAGCAGAGACAGAGCAGAACACACTTTGACACAATCACATGAAGCTACAGCCGCACGAGGATCACAAAGCAGGAGTCAGGATCTCTAAATGGAAAACAGTTCCGCCCTGTGAGGTCCGACCGTTCCACCCTGTGAGGTCCGACCGTTCCGCCCTGTGAGTAAACAGTTCCACCCTGTGAAGTCCGACCGTTCCGCCCTGTGAGTAAACAGTTCCACCCTGTGAGGTCCGACTGTTCCGCCCTGTGAGGTCCGACTGTTCCGCCCTGTGAGGTCCGACCGTTCCGCCCTGTGAGTAAACAGTTCCACCCTGTGAGGTCCGACCGTTCCGCCCTGTGAGGTCCGACCGTTCCGCCCTGTGAGTAAACAGTTCCACCCTGTGAGGTCCGACTGTTCCGCCCTGTGAGGTCCGACTGTTCCGCCCTGTGAGGTCCGACCGTTCCGCCCTGTGAGGTCCGACCGTTCCGCCCTGTGAGTAAACAGTTCCACCCTGTGAGGTCCGACCGTTCCGCCCTGTGAGGTCCGACCGTTCCGCCCTGTGAGTAAACAGTTCCACCCTGTGAGGTCCGACCGTTTCACCCTGTGAGGTCCGACCGTTCCGCCCTGTGAGTAAACAGTTCCACCCTGTGAGGTCCGACCGTTCCGCCCTGTGAGTAAACAGTTCCACCCTGTGAGGTCAGACCGTTCCACCCTGTGAGGTCCGACCGTTCCGCCCTGTGAGTAAACAGTTCCACCCTGTGAGGTCCGACCGTTCCGCCCTGTGAGTAAACAGTTCCACCCTGTGAGGTCAGACCGTTCCACCCTGTGAGGTCAGACCGTTCCACCCTGTGAGGTCCGACCGTTCCGCCCTGGGAGGTCCGACCGTTCCACTCTGTGAGGTCAAATGTTCTGCTCCATCACGTCTCAGACACACAGCAACAGTGAAGGTTGTGAGTTTAACGCTACAACACTAGAACTGTGTGTTTACTGAAGAGACTTAATGTAAATACATTCACGCAGCGTTTAAAGCCTGTAAGAAAAGTGAAGGAGGGAAGTGCTGCTGCTGCAGGTGTGACCCGAGACAGAGCAGCTAAAGCCCTGTGCAGCCCAGTTCCCTAAGAACTGTCCCGGACACATCTGTTTCTCTCTGGTTTCTCATTTGAAGACAAAACTCTAATGGACAGACATTACACGGCGGTGATGCTACGGACATAAAATGTATCAAATATTTAACTCAAAAATAGAAAGGTTCAGAGTTCAGAGACATTAATGCCTTCATTCAGTGATCGGTCCCTGTACAACATCAGACTGTTCCTCAACACAGACTCGTCCCACATCGACTGCTGCAGCCTCAGGCCCCAGCTCGGGTCCCAGCTCAGACCCAGCCTCAGGTCCCAGCTCAGACCCAGCCTCAGCCCCCAGCTCAGAACCCGGCTCGGGCCCCAGCTCGGGTCCCAGCTCAGACCCCAGCTCAGAACCTGGCTCGGGCCCCAGCTCGGGTCCCAGCTCGGGTCCCAGCTCAGACCCAGCCTCAGCCCCAGCCTCAGGTCCCAGCTCAGACCCAGCCTCAGCCCCCAGCTCGGGTCCCAGCTCAAACCCCAGCTCAGAACCCGGCTCGGGCCCCAGCTCGGGGCCCGGCTCCTCTCCGGTGTGGAACCTGATGTGTCGCCTCAGACTGATGTTCTGTGTGAAGCCCTTCTGACAGAAGGGGCAGCTGAAGGGCTTGTCTCCGGTGTGAGTTCTCATGTGGGTGTTCAGGTTCCCTCTGTCCGTGAAGCCTTTCTGACAAACCGAGCAGCTGAAGGGCCGCTCTCCTGTGTGCGTCGCTGTGTGCTGTTTCAAGTGACTCTTCTGTGAAAAACTCTTGTTACAAACCGGACAGCTGAAGGGTCTCTGTCCCGTGTGGATTAAGACATGTCGTTGTAAC
Source organism: Neodontobutis hainanensis (assembly GCA_024349245.1). Lineage (NCBI taxonomy): Eukaryota > Metazoa > Chordata > Actinopteri > Gobiiformes > Odontobutidae > Neodontobutis > Neodontobutis hainanensis. The sequence continues at coordinate 11,076 of JALDNG010001367.1, forward strand.
TCTGCATTTCGCTGAAAACCTTTGCCACAGTCCGGGCATTTGTGTCGTTTGGCGTTTCCTCCTGAAGAGTCGGCTTTGGCCTGTTCTGGTTTGACTTTCGGAGGCTTCTCTGTGTGAGTTCTCATGTGCCTCTTCAAGTTTATTTTTTGAGTAAAACCTTTCCCACAGACGGAGCACTTGAACGGTCTCTGTCCCGTGTGAACCGGCATGTGTCGCTCTAACTCCGAGTTACGCAGAAACCTCTTCTCACACTCAGAGCATTTGTAGCGTTTGTTTTTCCCTCCGGCATCACTCACGGAGGAGTCAGTGTTGATCATGGCAAAGCTCCTTTTCGACGGAGACTGCTCTTGGGTCCATTCGTCAGATTGGTCCGTAGTGTGTCCCTCAGAGTCTGAGTGTAAAAGTGTGAGTGGATCTGAGCTGCAGCCTGCTTCTGCTCCACAGTCCTCTCCATTAGTTTCCTCTCTGTTCTCCTCAGGTGCTCTCTGATGAAGCACAGAAGACTCATCTTCATCTTCACTTTTCACAGGGACAGGAGGGAATGAAAACTCCTGCAGCTGCTCTTCCTCTGGTTCCTCTTTGATGTGCATCGGCTCTGGACTGGTCTCCACTTCATCTCGAGATACAGTCACAATCTGAACACCTGCAGGACACAGAGCAGATGCTAATGAGTGAGCAGCTCCACATCAATACAAAGCCCTAAATAACCTTCATGTGAGCCACCGATGTGACAGAATTAATGTATCTATGTTTTTCTGCAAAAATCTCTTTAACCGCATCAGCTTTGCTCCAAACGACAACATATATTTAAAAATAAAACAAATATTCATTATATATTACAAATATACTCACAAATATATTTAAAAAAGAACAAATATTTATCATATATTACAAATATACTCACAAATATATTTTAAAAAGAACAAATATTTATCATATTATATTACAAATATACTAACAAATATTTAAAAAACATATTCATATATTACAAATATACTCACACATACTTTAAAAAGAACAAATATTCATCATATTATATATCAAATATACTCAAATATATTTAAAAAACAAATATTCATATTATATTACAAATATACTCACAAATATATTTAAAAAGGCACACATATCTGATGATTTTATAGCAGTTTTGTTCTGTCTGGAGGGTCAGAGGTCAGAGGAGCAGGAAATGGGTTGATACAAAATAAAAGACAAAAGGAGGAACTGCAGTGAAGGACATTATTATTATTATTATTATTATTATTGGGCTGTGTCAAAGAAGAAAAGCTGTTTTAAATCTAAAAGAATAAAGTTCTTTTACAAAACCACCGGTGGATCTGAATGTTTTAGTCCCGTTTAGATTAACATTTCTGTTGCTGAAACGTTTATTTAGTCAAATGAACAACAAACCGTTTGTTTCGAGCTTTAACTGCTTCAGACACAGATTTACGAGAAAAGCGCAAACACCGTAAACATGACGTTAATGACGCAACTAGAACCGTCTCCGTTTGGACACTTTAGTCATAAACCAAGTGGAACCTGGTCTAACGCACCTGGCTCCAGTAGTTGTTGTTGTGTGTTGTTCCTTTGTTTGAACCTGTGCACTTCCTCCTCATACTCCGCTATGGTTCTTTCAAACAGCTCAAATATCTCTTCCGCTGCCGCAGTCAGGCGCTCATTCACCAAAGCTCTCAGCTTCTGGCCTTTAGACATTTTTACAAACTGTGTCTGTAGCTTTAGCTGCAGCTAACGGCCCTGACACACTCCACAACTACACTTTAGGATCATTACCGCCCCCTGCTGCTCACACCACACACTCACACCCAGACCCACTAAAGCCTGTTCAGATCTGACTAAACCTGTTCAGACCCGACTAAAACCTGTTCAGATTCAACTAAAACCTGTTCAGACCCGACTAAATTCTGTTCAGGCACGACTAAAACCTGTTCAGACCCACTAAAACCTGTTCAGATCCGACTAAAACCTGTTCAGATCCGACTAAAACCTGTTCAGACACGACTAAAACCTTTTCAGATCCGACTAAAACCTGTTCAGATCTGACTAAAACCTGTTCAGATCCGACTAAAACCTGTTCAGACCCGACTAAAACCTGTTCAGATTCAACTAAAACCTGTTCAGATCCGACTAAAACCTGTTCAGACACGACTAAAACCTGTTCAGACCCACTAAAACCTGTTCAGACACGACTAAAACCTGTTCAGACCCACTAAAACCTGTTCAGATCCGACTAAAACCTGTTCAGATCCGACTAAAACCTGTTCAGACACGACTAAAACCTGTTCAGACCCACTAAAACCTGTTCAGATCCGACTAAAACCTGTTCAGATCCGACTAAAACCTGTTCAGACATGACTAAAACCTGTTCAGATCTGACTAAAACCTGTTCAGATCCAACTAAAACCTGTTCAGACACGACTAAAACCTGTTCAGACCCACTAAAACCTGTTCAGACCCGACTAAAACCTGTTCAGATTCAACTAAAACCTGTTCAGATCTGACTAAAACCTGTTCAGATCTGACTAAAACCTGTTCAGATTCAACTAAAACCTGTTCAGATCCGATTAAAACCTGTTCAGACCCACTAAAACCTGTTCAGATCCGACTAAAACCTGTTCAGATCTGACTAAAACCTGTTCAGACACGACTAAAACCTGTTCAGATTCAACTAAAACCTGTTCAGATCTGACTAAAACCTGTTCAGATCTGACTAAAACCTGTTCAGACACGACTAAAACCTGTTCAGATCCGACTAAAACCTGTTCAGATCTGACTAAAACTTGTTCAAAGCCAAATAAAACCTGTTCATATTTAATGGACTTTCAGATTGTAATAAACTGTTTAAGACACATTCAGCTCCAAAAACACAATTCTTTTCCCAGGATTTAAGTTTAATCAATACAAATAAAACATTTTATAATTACTGTAGCAACATGAACAAGTCTAGACCCAGCTCTTTATGTGTCTCCTCAGGTTAAAGGTCACGTGTCTCCTCAGGTTAAAGGTCACCTGTCTCCTCAGGTTAAAGGTCACGTGTCTCCTCAGGTTAAAGGTCACCTGTCTCCTCAGGTTAAAGGTCACGTGTCTCCTCAGGTTAAAGGTCACGTGTCTCCTCAGGTTAAAGGTCACGTGTCTCCTCAGGTGAAGGCGTCTCTGCTCTGTGTCCAAAGTGAAGCAGGATGTGTCTGCTGTTCTCCTCAGGTGCTCTTTGATGAAGAACAGAGGACTCGTCTTCATCATCTGCACTGGGGCGGTTTGCAGCCGAGTGTGAAGCGGCTGGGATGAGGATCAGCACCTCCAAGTCTGAGACCATGGTTCTCAGTCGGAAAAGGGTGGCTTGCCCCCTCCAGGTTGGTGGAGAGCTCCTGCCTCAAGTGGAGGAGTTTAAGTATCTCAGGGTCTTGTTCACGAGTGAGGGAAGGAGGGAACGTGAGATCGACAGACGGATCGGTGCAGCTTCTGCAGTAATGCGGTCGATGTACCGGTCAGTCGTGGTGAAGAAGGAGCTGAGCTGTAAGGCAAAGCTCTCGATTTACCGGTCGATTTACGTTCCTACTCTCACCTATGGTCATGAGCTTTGGGTCATGACCGAAAGAACAAGATCCCGGATACAGGCGGCCGAAATGAGCTTTCTCCGCAGAGTGGCGGGGCGCTCCCTTAGAGATAGGGTGAGGAGCTCGGTCACTCGGGAGGAGCTCAAAGTAGAGCCGCTGCTCCTTCACATCGAGAGGAGCCAGCTGAGGTGGCTCGGGCATCTGTTTCGGATGCCTCCCGGACGCCTCCCTAGGGAGGTGTTCCGGGCATGTCCCACTGGGAGGAGACCTCGGGGAAGACCTAGGACACGCTGGAGGGACTATGTCTCTCGGCTGGCCTGGGAACGCCTCGGTATCCCCCCGGAAGTGCTGGAGGAAGTGTCTGGGGAGAGGGAAGTCTGGGCGTCTTTGCTTAGACAGCTGCCCCCGCGACCCGGCCCCGGATAAGCGGTAGAAGATGGATGGATGGATGGTCTAAACCGGGACTAAACCAGGTCTAAACCAAGTGTAAACCCGGTCTAAACCAGGTCTAAACCCGGTCTAAACCAGGTCTAAACCAGGTCTAAACCTGGACTAAATCAGGACTAAGCCACGTGTAAACCCGGTCTAAACCAGGTCTAAACCAGGTCTAAAAAAGGACTAAACCAGGTCTAAACCAGGACTAAACCTGGACTAAACCAGGTCTAAAAAAAGGACTAAACCAGGTCTAAACCAGGACTAAACCAGGTCTAAACCAGGACTAAACCAGGTCTAAACCAGGTCTAAACCAGGACTAAACCAGGTCTAAACCAGGTCTAAAAAAGGACTAAACCAGGTCTAAACCAGGACTAAACCAGGACTAAACCAGGACTAAACCAGGTCTAAACCAGGACTAAACCAGGTCTAAACCAGGTCTAAACCAGGATTAAACCAGGTCTAAACCAGGACTAAACCAGGACTAAACCAGGTCTAAACCAGGTCTAAACCAGGACTAAACCAGGTCTAAACCAGGACAAAACCAGGACTAAACCTGGACTAAACCAGGTGTAAACCCGGTCTATTGTTAATGACTGATACATATTTACAGATGCACACTGTGTTTCTGAAGACAGTCCTCTGAGCGGCTCCTGCGCCCCCTGTCGGCGGTGCTCTGACCTGTGTTTGGTGTTTGGTGGGTCCCACAGCTCCGTCTCCTCCTTCAGCTTCACTTCTGCCATGTTTCACTGCGCTCTGTTCACTTTAAGGCTCCGCTTTGGGGCTGTTTGTCACAGTTAGCTTCAGAGCTAATCACACAGGGGTCCTCACGAGTTCACTGAGAGGGGCGTCCTGACAGCTGCCTGTTCAAAAACACAGCTCTGGGGCTGATGTGTTGGGATTTTTGTGCTTTTAAAGTGAAACATAAAGTGAACACAGGGAAGGCTTGAGGACCCTCCTTTAACCAGACTCTATGAAAAGAACATTTAGTTAGGATTATAGTTTGAATCTTGCATTTATTATATTGCTCAATGTTTCCATTAATGTACAAATAAAAAGACAAAAGAATAGAAAAATAGACTTATCCATAAAGTTATGAGTAAAAGAGAAAAACTGTGAGCTGCAGGTGTGACAGAGCTCTTTATTCAACACAGCAGTACATTTTCAGAAGACGCTGCACTAAACCCTGTCCTGCCTGGGCTGGAACCATTAGACTCAGTCTTTATGAGACTGGAGACCTTTATCCTGTAGAGGGCGCACATCCCTGTCAGCGCTGCCATGGTCGCTACAAGTAGAGACTATCCCTGGGGCATGTTTGTCAGAAAGAGCCTGTCTCTGAAACATTGGGTCTTGGTGTTAGGGTTGGTTCAGAATAGTTCAGTGCCATCTTTGATTGAAAGTGCTCACTGTGGTTCAGACGGTGTTCGGTTTAAATACAGACTTTTAGGTTTCTATCCGGTGTGAGTGTTCACATGTGCATTAAGGTTCCCTGATTTGGAAAAGCCTTTCCCACAGACCTGACAGCTGTAGGGTTTCTCTCCTGTGTGGACTCTAACGTGTATGTTCAGGTGACTTCTGCACGCAAAACCCTTCTCACAGAACGGGCAGGTGATCACTTTCTGTTCCGTGTGAATTCTCACGTGTTTCCAGAGAGAAACTTCACTTACAAAACCTTTCTGACACACAGAACACGGGAAAGGTCCTGCTCTCGTGTGAGTCTTCATGTGTTTTCGAAGGTGGCCCTGTTCTCGAAAGTCTCTCTCACAAACTGAACACCTGAAAGGTCTCTGTCCTGTGTGGACTAACAAGTGGTTCCGTAAATGCACTGTGCGTCGGAACCTCTTCCCACACTCGGAGCAGACGTGTCGTTTGGGTTTTCCTCCGTCGTCGCTCACAGACGAGTCACTTTTCTTCTTTTTGCTCAGCGGAGGGGCGTCTGGGTGGGCTTTCATGTGCGTGATCAGATATTTGTTGGTTGAATAACTTTTCTTACAAACTGGACAGCTGTAGGGTTTCTCTCCAGAGTGAGTTCTCATGTGTTCCATAAGATGACACCTGCGTCTGAAATCTTTCTCACAGACAGAACACTTGTGAGGTTTCTGTCCCGTGTGAATGAACATGTGTCGTCTTAAATCGTGATTACGCTGAAACCTTTTCCCACACTCGGAGCATTTGTGTGGTTTGGAGTTTGGATCAGTCGCAGGAGAGTCATTATCCTGAGTCCACTCTTCAGAGTGGTCCGTGTGCTCAGAGTCTGAGTGTTCAAAAACACAGCTCTGGGGCTGTTTGACACAGTTAGCTTCAGAGCTAATCACACAGGGGTCCTCACGAGTTCACTGAGAGGGGCGTCCTGACAGCCGCCTGTTCAAAAACACAGCTCTGGGGCTGTTTGACGCTGTTTGACACAGTTAGCTTCAGAGCTAATCACACAGGGGTCCTCACGAGTTCACTGAGAGGGGCGTCCTGACAGCTGCCTGTTCAAAAACACAGAACAGCTGCAGGGAGATCAACACTGCTCCATCTGAACGGGACTAAACCGGATCTGCTGGACAACTGAGTTTCCAAAGCACATCCTGTATTCCTAAATCACATAATAATCATAATAATCATAATCCACTGCCATCACAAAAATACCTCACCAATGCTATGACTAAAATACTAAAGTAACGCTGACATTACATAGTTTTATGTATTTTCGATTATGTTGAGTTTACTTATGATTATATTTTCTCATCTGTTCAATTATATTTAATTATATTGCAAGTATTGTCATTAATATCAGTATAATAACAATCATCAATAACACTCCCCTCCAGCGCCTCCAACAGTCTCTACACTTTACCTTCATCTGAAGAATAATATATACTGGTTTTATGAATAATACATTATTATGACCCCCCTCCCCCGGGTTTGAGACCAGGCACAGACGGTTCCTGGTGGTTCTCGGCCTGGACTTTAGTATCAGCAGATCCCCACAGGTTCCAGCCTCCCTCTGTTTCTGTACAAAGCTTTGGAACATTACCCAGTGGTTTATTTTTATTGGTTTTATACAAGAGCTCTTTTGAGTGAACCCAGACTCGGACAGGTTCTGTTTTAGTCCACGTCAGGAACAGACACATTAAATACTGCTTCTTACTCACTTTTACTTTCTTTTAAAGCATCTGTTCAAGCGGGACACCTGGAGGGTTTCTATCCTGCGTGAGTTTTTAAGTGCGCACTAAAGCTACCCAACTGTGAGAAAGGTTTCCCACAAAAGTGACATGTGTAGGGTTTCTCTCCCGTGTGGACTCTAACGTGAATATTCAGGTGACGTCTGTACGAGAAAGCTTTGTCACAGAAATCACAGGTAAACACTCTCTGTCCTCTGTGAGTTCTCACATGTCTCTTCAGAGAAACCTCTTTTACGAAAGACTTCTGACAAACACAACAGTTAAAGGCTCCAGTGTGAGTCTTCATATGTTTCCTAAGATTACGTTCTCCTCGAAAGTCTCTCTCACAAACTGAACATCTGAAAGGTCTCTGTCCTGTGTGAACTAATAAATGATTTTGTAAATGGACAGTGTGTCGAAACCTCAGGCCACACTCGGAGCACATGTGTAGTTTGGGTTTTCCTCCGTCTTCACTCCCAGACTCGGACTTCTTTGTGGTAATGGTCAGTGGAGGGGCGTCTGGGTGGGCTTTCATGTGTTTTAGCAGACATTTCTTCTTTGTGTAGCCTTTCTCACAAACTGAACAGCTGTAGGGTTTCTCTCCAGAGTGACTTCTCATATGTTCAATAAGATGACTTTTCCGTTTGAAACTTTTCTCACAAACAGAACATTTGAAAGGCCTCTGTCCAGTGTGAAACAACACGTGTCTCTGTAAATCTAAATCCTGCTCAAACCCCACCCCACACTCGGAGCAGGTGTACTGTCCTTCACTCACAGAGGCGGCAGGCGTCTGGTCTCGAGGGTGGGTTCTCATGTGGATGCTCAGGTAATTGTTGGTTGAATAACTTTTTTTACAAACTGAACAGCTGAAAGGTTTCTCTCCAGAGTGAGTTCTCATGTGTTCCTTAAGATGACTTTTCCGTTTGAAACGTTTTTCACAAACAGAACACCTGAAAGGCCTCTGTCCAGTGTGAAGGAACTGATGTTTACGAAAATTTGAATAGCCGTGCAGTTCCTTCCCACAGTCAGAGCATTTGTACGTTTTTCTCTCACAGAGTCAGGATGGATCGTTGTAAAGGTTCTTTTCCCCTGAGTCTGCTCCTGAGTCCAGTCGTCAGAGTGGTCCGTGTGCTCAGAGTCCGAGTGTAAAAGTGTGAGTGGATCTGAGCTGCAGCCTGCTTCTGCTCCACAGTCCTCTCCATTAGTTTCCTCTCGGGTCTCCTCAGGTGCTCTTTGATGAAGCACAGAGGACTTGTCTTCATCATCTTCACTTTTCACAGAGACAGGAGGGAACTCCTGCAGCTGCTCTTCCTCTGGTTCCTCTTTAATGTGGGGGGGCTCCGGACTGAAAGGAAAATGACAGAAACATTTTACACACTAATGGAGAAAGTGATGGTCTGGAGGGCTAAGGTGGAAAGACTGGTTTTCAAAGAGAAGCCATTATTCCATGTCATTTCTTTCAAAATACAACAACAACAAAAAAAAACTGTTTCTCTGGACACAGCACTGACACACAACACTGACACACAACACTGACACACAACACTGTCACACAGCACTGTCACACAGCACTGACACACAACACTGACACACACACTGACACACAACACTGACACACAACACTGACACACAACACTGACACACAGCACTGGACACACAACACTGTCACACAACACTGACACACAACACTGTCACACAACACTGTCACACAGCACTGACACAGCACTGGACACACAACACTGTCACACAACACTGACACACAACACTGACACACAGCACTGGACACACAACACTGTCACACAACACTGACACACAACACTGACACACAACACTGACACACAACACTGTCACACAACACTGTCACACAGCACTGACACAGCACTGGACACACAACACTGTCACACAACACTGTCACACAGCACTGGACACACAACACTGGACACACAACACTGTCACACAACACTGACACACAACACTGACACACAACACTGTCACACAGCACTGGACACACAGCACTGGACACACAACACTGTCACACAACACTGACACACAACACTGACACACAACACTGTCACACAACACTGTCACACAGCACTGGACACACAACACTGTCACACAACACTGACACACAACACTGACACACAACACTGACACACAACACTGTCACACAGCACTGACACACAACACTGACACACAACACTGACACACAACACTGACACACAACACTGTCACACAGCACTGACACACAACACTGACACACAGCACTGACACACAACACTGTCACACAGCACTGACACACAACACTGTCACACAGCACTGGACACACAACACTGACACACAGCACTGACACACAACACTGTCACACAGCACTGACACAGCACTGACACACAGCACTGACACACAACACTGTCACACAACACTGACACACAACACTGTCACACAGCACTGTCACACAGCACTGACACACAACACTGACACACAACACTGACACACAACACTGTCACACAACACTGTCACACAGCACTGACACACACCACTGTCACACAGCACTGGACACACAACACTGACACACAACACTGACACACAGCACTGACACACAACACTGTCACACAGCACTGGACACACAACACTGACACACAGCACTGACACACAACACTGACACACAGCACTGGACACACAGCACTGTCACACAGCACTGACACACAACACTGACACACAGCACTGGACACACAACACTGACACACAGCACTGTCACACAGCACTGACACACAGCACTGGACACACAACACTGTCACACAGCACTGGACACACAACACTGTCACACAGCACTGACACACAACACTGACACACAGCACTGTCACACAGCACTGACACACAGCACTGACACACAACACTGACACACAGCACTGTCACACCACACTGACACACAACACTGACACACAACACTGTCACACAGCACTGGACACACAACACTGTCACACAGCACTGACACACAACACTGTCACACAGCACTGACACACAACACTGACACACAGCACTGTCACACAGCACTGACACACAGCACTGACACACAACACTGACACACAGCACTGTCACACAGCACTGACACACAGCACTGACACACAACACTGTCACACAACACTGACACACAGCACTGTCACACAGCACTGACACACAGCACTGACACACAACACTGACACACAACACTGACACACAGCACTGTCACACAACACTGACACACAACACTGTCACACAGCACTGGACACACAACACTGTCACACAGCACTGACACACAACACTGACACACAACACTGACACACAACACTGACACACAACACTGTCACACAGCACTGTCACACAGCACTGGACACACAGCACTGACACACAGCACTGGACACACAGCACTGTCACACAGCACTGACACACAACACTGACACACAACACTGGACACACAACACTGGACACACAGCACTGACACACAATACTGTCACACAGCACTGACACACAACACTGACACACATCACTGACACACAGCACTGGACACACAGCACTGGACACACAGCACTGTCACACAGCACTGACACACAACACTGACACACAACACTGACACACAGCACTGGACACACAGCACTGGACACACAGCACTGACACACAACACTGACACACAACACTGTCACACAGCACTGACAAACAACACTGACACACAGTACTGACACAGCACTGTCACACAGCACTGACACACAACACTGACACAACACTGTCACACAGCACTGACACACAGCACTGACACACAGCACTGACACACAGCACTGACACACACAGCACTGACACACAGCACTGACACACAGCACTGACACACAGCACTGACACACAGCACTGACACACAGCACTGACACACAGCACTGACACACAACACTGACACAACACTGTCACACAACACTGACACACAGCACTGGACACACAGCACTGGACACACAGCACTGACACACAACACTGACACACAACACTGTCACACAGCACTGACAAACAACACTGACACACAGTACTGACACAGCACTGTCACACAGCACTGACACACAACACTGACACAACACTGTCACACAGCACTGGACACACAGCACTGACACACAGCACTGACACACACTCTTTCAGACAGAGCCCAGTATCTCTGCAAGAGTCTGAGCTGTCACTAAAGTCACAAATGTCAATTAGACTCAACAGAACTCAAAAGTAAAACAGACGTAGCTTTTAAAAACATTTATAAATGTATTGTCCGTCCCGATGTAAAGACTACATCCCGCAGCTCTAAACTCCAGTAGGTGGCGGTATTGTCCCGTTAAGGTCCATAACACGCCTCACAGTTTTCATTTTCAAAACCTTTCACAAAATGTATTATGTCTATCACGAGTAACGAGTAATAATCAAATATATATCTATAATTAATCCAGTGTTATTGTGATATTATTCTGAAACAAAAGTGTTTAAGAGGTTCATGTTTCACAGGAGACAGCTGGTTCTGTTTTATTCACTATAATGTCTCAACCCCAGAGGTGCTCTGACCTGTGTTTGGTGTTTGGTGGGTCCCACAGCTCCGTCTCCTCCTTCAGCTTCACTTCTGCCATGTTTCACTGCGCTCTGTTCACTTTAAGGCTCCGCTTTGGGGCTGTTTGTCACAGTTAGCTTCAGAGCTAATCACACAGGGGTCCTCACGAGTTCACTGAGAGGGGCGTCCTGACAGCTGCCTGTTCAAAAACACAGCTCTGGGGAAGCACATTGTCTTTTTAAAATTCAGTCAAAAATATATTTTATAACATTTATTACATTTATAATAACCTCCACACGACACACACACCTTACAAAGGCACTTATAAAGGCCACACCACAAACTGGAACAGCATCACAAAGAACTGCTTATGTCACAATAACGTTGAGTGTCCGGCCTCAGTTCACAGAAGCAGGCCTCAGGCTCAGTCACAGTTCAACACTACAGTGTCATGAGGATTCCTGCTCGGTTCAGGAAGTCTGAGCTCTCATGTGAACTTCTGAATCTGCCTCTGATCTTTCAGCACTTTCCGGACCACTGTGGGTTTTCATGTGTTTAAGAAGACTGATTTTCTGAGTAAACCTTCTCTCACAAACTGAGCAGCTGAAGGGTTTCTCTCCTGTGTGAATTCTCCTGTGTCTATTGAGGTTGTGTCGGTCTGCAAAGCATTTCTTACAGGCAGAGCAGCTGAAAGGTTTCTCTCCCGTGTGAGTTTTTATGTGTTTACTAAAGTAGCTTCGGTCTGCAAAGCACTTCTTACAGACTGAACAGCTGAAGGGCTTCTCTCCTGTGTGTGTTACTGTGTGTTGGACTAGAGCACTTTCCCGTGAAAAGCCTTTGTTACAAAGTGGGCATTTGTGCGGTTTCTCTCCTGTGTGATTTGTCATGTGTATGAGAAGTTCTGTTTTATTTGAACATCCTTTGTCACAAAAGGAACAATGGAAAGGCCACTGTCCTGTGTGTATACTCATGTGTGTCTTAAGATTGCCTATGCGTTTAAATTCCTTCTGACAAACTGAGCACTGGAAAGGTTTCTCTTTAGTGTGAATTAAAGCGTGTCTCTGTAACTCTGAATGGAAAGCAAACCCCTCCCACACTCAGAGCACTGGTGTGGTTTAGAGTCCTGTCCCACGTCTCTCACAGAGGACTCAGGGTTCATCAGTGAGAACCTTCTTTTCCCCTGAGTCTGCTCCTGAGTCCAGTCGTCAGAGTGGTCCGTGTGCTCAGAGTCTGAGTGTAAAAGTGTGAGTGGATCTGAGCTGCAGCCTGCTTCTGTTCCACAGTCCTCTCCATTAGTTTCCTCTCTGTTCTCCTCAGGTGCTCTTTGATGAAGCACAGAGGACTCATCTTCATCGGTTTTCACACAGACAGGAGGGAATATGAACTCCTGCAGCTGTTCTTCCTCTGGTTCCTCTTTAATGTGGGGGGGCTCCGGACTGGGGCCCAGCTCTTCTTCACTCTTCACCGGCACAAACTGAACACCTGCAGGACACAGAGTGAAGAATAAGGAGAAGGGTAAAAGTGGTGGATAATAAAATGTTATTGGTTAAAAGTAACTGTTTGAGTCATTCATTAATTTTCTACCGCTTTGTCCCGTTAGGGGTCGCGGGTGACTGGAGCCTATCCCAGTAGCTTTGGGCCCGAGGGCTGTCGCAGTGCTGACATTTAGAGACAGACAGTGACAGACAACCATTCTCTCTCACATTCACTAGAGACACTTTAGGGTTGCTGATTAACCTGTACATGCATGTGTTAGGACGGTGGGAGGAACCGGAGTACCCGGAGAGAACCCACAGTAACACGCGGAGGACATGCAGACTCCTCACAGAAAGACCGGAGACGGCCGAGAATGTTTTGGGTCGGCCGGGTTTTGAACTCACGACCTTCTTGCTGTGAGGCAGGAGTGCTAACCACTCTGCCACGTGCACCTCTGTTTGATTGTAATGTCCAATGTATTTTTTTTATAATCGATGTATTCAGACAAAAATATCAAATAATGTGTAGATGTTTACATTTATTAATTTACTGATGCTTTTATCCAGAGCGACTTACATTGATCTACAGTCTTTACCAGTGTTACAGCCACTGGAGGCATGGTGGGATAAGTGTCTTGCCCAAGGACACAACGACAGTATGAACTGTGGGGAGAGTGAGAATTGAACCGCCTACCTTCCGGTTGAAGGACGACCGCTCTACCACTGAGCTACTGCTGCCTTTTTGAATTAAAAATAAATACTATTGTATCTTTTCTAAGGATGCACATTTGAATCCTCCTTTAAGGCTCCTAAGTCTCGGCCCTTCCCCTTGGCACTTGGGTTGCGGCTAATGGTAGCATTTAAAGCGCGTTTGAGCCACTGAGCCTCCACAGTTTGTCTTTGGTCATGTGACTGCAGGGCTACGTCTGATTGGTCAGAACAGCATTACTTCTTTAGAACTCTACTCAAGTAAAAGGAATAAGTATGGTGCAGTAAAAGTACTCTTAGAAGTTCCCAGCTGTGCTTCTGAGAAAAGGTCACTGATGTCAACAAGAGTGTGTTCTGTCAGCGACACTCTCCACTTTATCATAAACACTAGCTCCTCTTTACACGTCTGTCTCTAACCTCAGGCTGCTTCCCAAAAGGTCAGGGTCATGTGCCCAGCTCAAACGCGTTTTAGACTTCCTGCTGTACCTCTGTTTGGATCCGTCAGAGCGACTGCAGGACACTCTTCAGTTTTCACAGACACACGAGAGACTGGCAGCTGCTCTTCCTCTGGTTCCTCTTTAAAGTGGGGGGGCTCCACACTGGACACAAGCAACACACCCATTATTCTGAGCAGGGGCCTCAGGTTTAAAGCTTAAAGGTTTAAGAATAAATACCTGAAGATCCAGGCTTAAAACAGGAGTCACAAAACTTAGTTAAGAACCATTTTTAAACAGAACCTATTTCTGATTTGCACAAAAAGGCCTCATGGGTAATTTATTCTAAACACCTCTTTACTGTCTTTATTATGCGTCCTGTTTGATCTGTTTTTTATTTTGGTGGATTTTGGTTATCATCAATACAGAAAATATGAGGCTAAAGATGAAGCTAATGAAGCTAATGTCTTTTAGTGACAGAGTAGATGATTGTTGTTCAGGTTGTTTTTGTTTCTAAAGAAGAAAACCCTCTGTCGTAAACCGCTTCAGAAACAAAAAAACACTCTTCTGTTCATATCTCTTTACTTTACATTTACCTGCACACATAACACTTTAGCTGGAGCCTGTGTGCCACAGTGAGGGCCACAGTGAGGGCCACAGTGAGGGGCCACAGTGAGGGGCCACAGTGAGGGGCCACAGTGAGGACCACAGTGAGGGGCCACAGTGAGGGCCACAGTGAGGGGCCACAGTGAGGACCACAGTGAGGACCACAGTGAGGGACCACAGTGAGGGGCCACAGTGAGGACCACAGTGAGGGGCCACAGTGAGGGCCACAGTGAGGACCACAGTGAGGACCACAGTGAGGGGCCACAGTGAGGGGCCACAGTGAGGACCACAGTGAGGGGCCACAGTGAGGGGCCACAGTGAGGACCACAGTGAGGGGCCACAGTGAGGGCCACAGTGAGGGCCACAGTGAGGTCCACAGTGAAGGGCTACAGTGAAGGGCCACAGTGAGGACCACAATGAGGGGCCACAGTGAGGGGCCACAGTGAGGACCTGTCAAATGAACTCAAAACCAAACCCTTATGAATCCAGCAGAAATTGTGTGTGTTTCAGGAAATGATCTGTTGTTTAGGAGTGTTTCACAGAAGGACACAGCATCTGTTGAAGTCACTGAAATATCCCAAATAAACCCAGCTGCTCTGACCTGTGTTTGGTGTTTGGTGGGTCCCACAGCTCCGTCTCCTCCTTCAGCTTCACTTCTGCCATGTTTCACTGCGCTCTGTTCACTTTAAGGCTCCGCTTTGGGGCTGTTTGTCACAGTTAGCTTCAGAGCTAATCACACAGGGGTCCTCACGAGTTCACTGAGAGGGGCGTCCTGACAGCTGCCTGTTCAAAAACACAGCCGGCCTCTAGGGGGCAGACTCTTATTGTGCCAAGAAAATCATCCCTTTTCTCTCAAAAGGTGGACAGACGTTTAAAATTCACTCAAAAACACAATAAGTTCAACCAAATCCACATTTATTAACATTTATTTACTCCACTAATATTAACCTCCACACAACACTTAGAGCTCACAATGGAACTCATCAAAGTCAAAGTCAAAGGGCCTCGTTGTAAACTCATTCTTTGAAACTGTTATAGTTAAAAATACAAGGCTCTTTTCACATTTTAAATGTGTGCAGCTCAATGTGTTGCACAGTGTCCTGAGGATTCCTGCTCTGTTCAGGAAGTCTGATCTCATGTGAACATCTGAATCTGGTTTAGATCTTTCAGTGGGTGGGTTTTCATGTGTCTAATAAGAAGGGCTTTCTGAGTTTCTCACAAACTGAACAGCTGAAGGGTTTCTCTCCTGTGGTAATTGCCAAATGTCTGTTGAGTGTGTATAACTTTCTCAAACATTTTCCCTAAACTGGGCGTTTGTAAGGATGCTCTTCTCCAGTGTGTGTTGTCATGTGCACGATAAGTTCCTTTGTCTTCTGACGTCCTTTCTTACAAACAGAACATTCCTGTGTGAATAATCATACGTGACTTAAGATTAAACGTGTGTGTAAACCCTCACTCTTTCATGTGGCTCTGTAAAAGGTGTTTGCACATCACTCCGGACTCCGTAAAAGAACGATGGCCCACTGTTTGAACCGGGACCGGGGCACCTTCAGCAGATGTTGTCCAGCAGAACGTAGAGCTCTGCTGGGTTGGTGAGGGGTGAGAACCACACACAGATAAGAAGGTGCATTAAAAACAAACATTAAGATTTTTAAATGAATTCTAAACTGAACAAACCTCTTCTCGCGCTCCCTTTGCGAAACACTTTAAATCCTTAAATCCTTACAGCGTGGGCCAAGCACAGGAGCCATCTTGAGCCATTCATGAAGATACTAAAATGTATCTTCATTTCAAAAATCACTGCCAGAAAAAACAACCATCAAAAATGTGAATAAATCCCTGGCTCCACCTTCTTCTGGACGACTCCACCTGAAACACATAATCCTGACTACAACCAAACATGGCACAGCTTCTAAACTGTTTGGAACTGATTCCTCTGATTCTTTTTTATTCTCTTAAAAGTATGAATATAGTCGACATCTATGAGTTTATGTAACGACTCAGCACAACTCTAGCCCCTCCCCTCAAGGCTTTTCTTTCTGTGGTTTATTTGGTGTAATAATTGTTCTGCTTCAGTCTGACAAAATGTATTGGTGTTTATGGTAAGCCCAACATCTCTGGACTGTCGGACAAGAAAAGAACAGATGATCCAACTCTTCCTTTTCTACCTCACCAAGCACTATTAGTAACATCCAACTGAAACGTCGGCTTTAGGAGTTCATTAGTTGGATCGATCTGATTTTAAATGATAATGTGAAGATCCTTGACCTTTAGGAAGGACTGGATATGACAGATATTTGAATCTCTTTTGTCCCAGAGTCCTTCAGGATGAATCCTTTGAACTGTGTTAGAGAAGCACTGCTTTAAGGGACATTAATGATTGGGTTTCTTCCTGGTTCGAGGCCTTGTTCAAAACTGCTTTAGTCCTGCTTTAATTAGATTAGATTAGAATAAACAATGCAACGAAATGCAGTTTAGGTCTAACCAGAAGTGCAATAGCAGCAAGTGTCAGATTTCCAGTGTTGTTTAAATAAATAAGTTAGTGTGGGAAGTCATTTGCAGATGGATATGTACATACTATACAATAATATACAGATGGATATTGCTATAAACAGAAATGATAAAATAGGTATATACACTGATAGACACGCTAAGCTATAAACAGAAGTCATAAATAGATTATGTTATAGAAGTAATTTTAGGTGGATATGTACTATAAACATAAAACACAATGGAATTTACTATAAACAGACTTGTATGGATGGATATATAGAATGATAGTGAGGCTATGGTGAGCAGTAGTGCAGTAGTTATAGTGCAGATAAATACAAACAGAAGCTGTGTGAACAAAGGGAGTGCAGTGGAAGAGAATGCATATTTCTGTAAAGTGCAGTAGGTTCTGTGTGTGAACAGTAGGTTATGTAAATGAACAGTAGGTTCTGTGTGTGAACAGTAGGTTCTGTGTGTGAACAGTAGGTTCTGTGTATGAACAGTAGAATGTGTAAATGAACAGTAGGTTCTGTAAGTGAACAGTAGGTTCTGTTAATTAACAGTAGGTTCTGTGTGTGAACAGTAGGTTCTGTGTGTGAACAGTAGGTTCTGTAAATGAACAGTAGGTTCTGTGTGTGAACAGTAGGTTCTGTGTGTGAACAGTAGGAAGTGAACAGTAGGTTCTGTTAATTAACAGTAGGTTCTGTGTGTGAACAGTAGGTTCTGTAAATGAACAGTAGGTTCTGTGTGTGAACAGTAGGTTCTGTGTGTGAACAGTAGGTTCTGTTAATGAACAGTAGGTTCTGTGTGTGAACAGTAGGTTCTGTTAATTAACAGTAGGTTCTGTGTGTGAACAGTAGGTTCTGTAAATGAACAGTAGGTTCTGTGTGTCAACAGTAGGTTCTGTGAATGAACAGTAGGTTCTGTTAATTAACAGTAGGTTCTGTGTGTGAACAGTAGGTTCTGTGTATAAACAGTAGAATGTGTAAATGAACAGTAGGTTCTGTTAATTAACAGTAGGTTCTGTGTGTGAACAGTAGGTTCTGTGAATGAACAGTAGAATGTGTAAATGAACAGTAGGTTCTGTAAGTGAACAGTAGGTTCTGTTAATTAACAGTAGGTTCTGTGTGTGAACAGTAGGTTCTGTAAGTGAACAGTAGGTTCTGTTAATTAACAGTAGGTTCTGTGTGTGAACAGTAGGTTCTGTGTGTGAACAGTAGGTTCTGTTAATTAACAGTAGATTCTGTGTGTGAACAGTAGGTTCTGTAAATGAACAGTAGGTTCTGTTAAATAACAGTAGGTTCTGTGTGTGAACAGTAGGTTCTGTGTGTGAACAGTAGGTTCTGTAAATTAACAGAAGGTTCTGTGTGTGAACAGTAGGTTCTGTAAATGAACAGTAGGTTCTGTGTGTGAACAGTAGGTTCTGTAAATTAACAGTAGGTTCTGTAAGTGAACAGTAGGTTCTGTGTATGAACAGTAGAATGTGTAAATGAACAGTAGGTTCTGTGTATGAACAGTAGAATGTGTAAATGAACAGTAGGTTCTGTGTGTGAACAGTAGGTTCTGTTAATGAACAGTAGGTTCTGTGTGTGAACAGTAGGTTCTGTTAATAAACAGTAGGTTCTGTTAATTAACAGTAGGTTCTGTGTGTGAACAGTAGGTTCTGTAAATGAACAGTAGGTTCTGTGTGTGAACAGTAGGTTCTGTTAATTAACAGTAGGTTCTGTGTGTGAACCGTAGGTTCTGTGAATGAACAGTAGGTTCTGTGTGTGAACAGTAGGTTCTGTTAATGAACAGTAGGTTCTGTGTGTGAACCGTAGGTTTTGTAAATGAACAGTAGGTTCTGTGAATGAACAGTAGGTTCTGTAAATGAACAGTAGGTTCTGTGTGTGAACAGTAGGTTCTGTTAATTAACAGTAGGTTCTGTGTGTGAACCGTAGGTTCTGTGAATGAACAGTAGGTTCTGTGTGTGAACAGTAGGTTCTGTTAATGAACAGTAGGTTCTGTGTGTGAACCGTAGGTTTTGTAAATGAACAGTAGGTTCTGTGAATGAACAGTAGGTTCTGTAAATGAACAGTAGGTTCTGTAAGTGAACAGTAGGTTCTGTTAATTAACAGTAGGTTCTGTGAATGAACAGTAGGTTCAGTAAATGAACAGTAGGTTCTGTGTGTGAACAGTAGGTTCTGTAAGTGAACAGTAGGTTCTGTAAATGAACAGTAGGTTCTGTGTGTGAACAGTAGGTTCTGTGAATGACGTGAAGCACATTTCATCAGCTTTTATCCTCAGCTGCCGACTGTGACCTTGTCAAGGAATCAATAAACAAAACAGTGTAGAGACAATCAGATTTATCTAGAGATCAACCTTCAACCAATTGTGAATTAAATAATGTCAGACTCATCCTTAAGTTTTAACATGCATGGGGAGAACTTTTTATATGAAACTGCCTTGTTCCATCTCTGTAGTGACCTGCTCACTACAGAATCTCCGACTGGCCAATTGTTCCCCCCTGCCTTTTATTGAAACTCACACACAGTCTGCCTCCCCCAACCACACAGGGCGGGTTTTGGCAGTTAGTTACAAAAACCAGTACATTTTAGGAGTTAAAGCACATTCTGTTAGTGATGACCCACAACATGACCCTTTCTTATCAGCACTTTCTGGTATTTATTACACTCACACACAACATGACCCTTTCTTATCAAAGGCTTGTTGGCCTTTGGTTACAATCTTGTTCCTTGTTTTAGTCACATACAATTTGACAACTTTTCTTGCTGAAAAACTCTCACAGACCTGGCAACTTTTATTTGTTAAATGTGCAACTTAAACATTTGGGTACAATAAAAAGTATTTATAAAACATTATATAAGGCTTAAGAATCTTGTAAATAAACACATGCATTGTGTTGGTGTGATAGAAAACAAAGCAAGCAGTGCCTAAAACCAAACTAAATCAGTAGAAAACAAGGTTCTTCTGGAAACACCTCGCTTTAGAGAATAAAAACAACCCACTGACCAAACAGTCTGAAGGGCTTAAAAAGTACAAATAAAAATAAAAGAGCTGAGTGGAGAGTGAAGAACATGTCACACAAGCAGCAGAACAGACAATGTTTTAAGTGATAACCTCATCTGGACTCAGACAGAGCCCTGAACAGGTCAGTTTAGTGACAGTGTTGAGCCGTATAGAGACTAAAAGATACGCTCTACCTTCAGATGCAGCACATATCAAACTATAAATACAGCTGTGCTCAGAAGTTTACATACCCTGGCAGTATATACCCTTTATTCCCAAAAAGCTATTGAAAAAAATCCATGATTTTATAAATAGAAAATTATTATAAAATTCAAAAAGTGGAAAAAAGAGGTGTGCATGGTACTAGGCTAGTGCTATGAATACAGGGTGTATGGAAGATACTAGGTCACATGACCTGAAAGCTATTGAAAAAAATCCATATATTATTTTATGTTTACATACAAACTATAAAATTCAAAAAAGATAACTGGAAAAAAGGAGGTGTGCATGGTGCCACTAGACTAGATCCATTATTTTAAAGTGGTTTGGAGAAAATCCATTTGTTTATCTTGAAGCTACTGAATCCTCTTGTGCTGTAATGTCCCGCTGTAAAAGTCTGGTCTGTTCAGAACGAGAGTCCCTCTGAGGCTGGACATCAGCTCAGACACTGAGGTTTAATCAAACCTGAGTCTGTTTCAAATCCAGTCTTTTGAGAATTATATCAGGTCCTCATATAAATAGTTATATACAGTATATGATTATATAAGTCAAAGGGACAGGGAGTCGAACCACCAACCTCCTTACTGCACACAGCATTCAATTCATTTTTACTTTAAATGTTAAATGCACTTTTGTGTTTTATGCTTTATTAGTAAAATGAAGACCGTTTTGAAAATACAGCTCATCTTTAAAATCCCCACAATGACTACAGCTAGTTTCAAATTAAGTGAAATAATATTCTACCATAAATTGTACTGTACCAAACCGAAAACTGTAAGCAAAAACCAAGGTACGTATTGAACGTACGTATTGTATTGTTGTATCCCTACAGCCTTTTGTTGTTCATTACTCGGCAGAATAGCTGTTTATCCACACACACTTATGACTTAATGTCTTTAGCTGTATCTCCTATTGGTACCGTGCTAATCCAACCTAGACAAAGACATCACTTTGCACTACATCTAATCATTGTTCAGGGACACGCTGTCCTGTACTCTTAGTGGCATATACCTGTAAACCTATACACATCTATGACTGACACGTCAGCTCATTACACATCCAAGACCCTGGAGCGGAGAGGCGAGCATAATGTACACCTATAAAAACTTCAGGATACATTGTCTCATTGTGGTCCACACCTCCCCATTTCCAGCTCAGCGTGTTTCTTTAGGTGTCGAGAAGAAGTCCGTTTAGAGTAAAATATCTCTCCACACAGCTCACATGGTATCACCAACTCTCGAGTGTGTTGAAGGTAATGTGTCCTAAAAGAACTTGAACTTCTGAATGTCTTTCTACAATGGTCACAATAGTATGATCTGTGTCCAGTGTGGATGAGCTGGTGTCGTTCTAAATTACCTGCCTGTGAAAATGTCTTCCCACACTGGTCACATATGTAAGGCTTTTCTCCAGTGTGGATGAGCTGGTGTTTTTCTAAACTACCTGCCTGTGAAAATGTCTTCCCACACTGGTCACAGCTGTAAGGCTTCGCTCCAGTGTGGATGCGCTGGTGTTGTTTTAAACTACCTGCATGTGAAAATGTCTTCCCACACTGGTCACAACTGTAGGGCTTTTCTCCACTGTGGATGCGCTGGTGTTGTTTTAAATGACATGCATGTGAAAATGTCTTCCCACACAGGTCACAGCTGTAAGGCTTCTCTCCAGTGTGGATACGCTGGTGTAGTTTTAAATAACTTGCCTGTGAATATGTCTTCCCACACAGATCACAGCTGTAGGGCTTCTCTCCAGTGTGGATGAGCTGGTGTCGTTTTAAATAACTTGCCTGTGAATATGTTTTCCCACACAGATCACAGCTGTAAGGCTTCACTCCAGTGTGGATAAGCTGGTGTTTTTTTAAATTACTTACATGTGAAAATGTCTTCCCACACAAATCACAGTTGTAAGGCTTCTCTCCAGTGTGGATAAGCTGGTGTTTTTTTAAATTACATACATGTGAAAATGTCTTCCCACACAAATCACAGTTGTAAGGCTTCTCTCCAATGTGGATGAGCTGGTGTTGTTTTAAAGTACTTGGATGTGAAAATGTCTTCCCACACAGGTCACAGTTGTAAGGCTTCTTTCCAGTGTGGATACGCTGGTGGATTTTTAAATTACTTGCCTGTGAAAATGTCTTCCCACACTGGTCACAGCTGTAAGGCTTCTCTCCAGTGTGGATGAGCTGGTGTCTTTTGAGACTCTGCACAGTGGTAAACTTGTTCCCACACTGGTCGCACGTGTGCATTATAGAAGCAGTTGCAGAAGTCAGCTTCTTTATTTAAGCAGAGTTTACTTCTGACCAAGGATCCCTTGTTTCTCTGCAAGAGACAGAAATGTTAATTGCATGTCGGGCTACTAAAGACAACCTGTCTAAAAGGGTACGAGGCATTTTCATTTCTGCAAGCCCTGGATGTACTGGCTTGTTATGGTGAAGACGTAGATGAGTCCCACAGTAAGGTCCTTAATTTACTGGTCTTTGTTCCCAATCTCTTATGGTCTACGACCAAAAGCGAAATCCTAAATACAAAAGACAAAAACAATAAGCACTCCTTTAGAGACAGTCACCAGGGGCATGCATAGAGAACAGCAGCTGCTCCTCCACATTAAGAGGAACTGACAGAGGCTCCGTCATTGGTTCTGGAAGCCTCTTAGAAACTTTTTGCAAGCATGTCCCACCGAGAGGAGGCCTTGCAAAAGACCCTAAAAAGACTAGACGGGCCGTGCTTACTCATCTGGACTAAGAACAATTTGGTGTTCTCTCAAAAGAACAGGAGTGTCTTTGTCTCATTTCCCAATGTGAGGTAGCCATAAAAGACCATCTATAAAACCTAGAGAAGCTAAGTAAGGACTAGAGCCTGTGCAAAAGCCAAACAAATACTCTTTGGTGGATGGCCAGATGGCATGATTATGGGACGCCCTGAGTCCTAGGCTCCTTAGAATCACCTGAAGGGGGTCGTCATAAAACAGAGAAAACTCCCAAGTAGACCCCGAGTAGTAGGCCAGGATGAGCCTCACGTCTCTAAAACCAGGTTTTAATAATGTTAAGAGCTAATAAAAGACTAGCAAGAAACAGGCCTTCGGGGGGAAAAGAATGTACTCTGGGAGACTAGAGGAACAAGCAGCAGCGCCGTAAAGGTATGCTAGGGTGATTTTAAGGGCCCATAAAGATATTAGTTCAAAAAAATTTAAATGATTTTGTTTTTGTTGCAAAACAACAACAAAAAAAAGGGGTAGCACAGTTTGTGGCGCTCAGAAATCTGGTGACAGTCTCGCTGATGGAGGGTCTAAGGACAGGGGGTGTTGTCTAGTGCAGTCTGTTAAGCCCTTAAGTCCCAGGCGGCTGTTGTTGTGATATTGGGCTGTACAAAAATAAATGTCTTGTCTTGTCTTGTCATGGATGTGATTCTTTTTACAGCGGACATGTCTATAATGATGTCTCTTTTAGTGTCGAGGAGAAAGAACGTAGACGACTGTAATTCGAGAGCAGCGAGATTAATAAACCTTTACCTTTGTGCACAATAGTAGATCGTTTGATCACAAATCAGATTAACAGCTAACGTTAGAGATAAGCAGTTTTGAAAAATCAACCATTTACCATGTTACAGCTACAGGTATTATAAACAGGCATTACTGATGTCTCACATCTGACCTTAATCCAGCTTTTATTCTAAACATTCTACAGAACAGTTTCAATGTGGCATAGTTTAAGACTTAATAGTGTTTAAATGTGCTTTGTTTGACAGCAGCTGAAAGGAGATCATTGTTAAATAATATGTAGATTTAAACAAATGACATTGTGTTTGAAATTTAACTTTTTATTGTACTTCAGACAAGAAATCCCCAAAATATGTTACAAAAAAAAAGTACAGAAAGACCTGAACACATCTGAAAGTATGAATGAATGCTATTAAAACTATACAGTATTGGTAAACATATTGCAATTGTTTCTACATTTGATTTATGCTCTGTGTGAACGTTAGGCACATTTAATTATATTGTTGATGGAATCCACATCCTTGGAACAAGATTTTTACTATTATGAACATTACTCACGCGAACATTATCACAAACATTACTCACGCGATCATCACGAACATTACTCACACAAACATTATCATGAACATTACTCACGCGAACATTATCACAAACATTACTCACGCGATCATCACGAACATTACTCACACAAACATTATCATGAACATTACTCACGCGAACATTATCACAAACATTACTCACGCGAACATTATCACAAACACTACTCACGCAAACATTATCACAAACATTACTCACGCGAACATTATCACAAACATTACTCACGCAAACATTATCACAAACATTACTCACGCGAACATTACTCACACAAACATTATCACAAACATTACTCACGCGAACATCATCACGAACATTACTCACGCGAACATTACTACAAACACTACTCACGCGAACATTATCACAAACATTACTCACGCGAACATTATCACAAACACTACTCACGCGAACATTATCACAAACATTACTCACGCGAACATTATCACAAACATTACTCACGCGAACATTATCACGAACACTACTCACGCGAACATTATCACAAACATTACTCACGCGAACATTATCACAAACATTACTCACGCGAACATTATCACAAACATTACTCACACGAACATTATCACAAACATTACTCACGCGAACATTATCACAAACATTACTCACACGAACATTATCACAAACACTACTCACGCGAACATTATCACAAACATTACTCACGCGAACATTATCACAAACATTACTCACGCGAACATTATCACAAACATTACTCACGCGAACATTATCATGAACATTACTCACACAAACATTATCACAAACATTACTCACGTGAACATTACTCACACAAAAATTATCACAAACATTACTCACGCAAACATTATCACAAACATTATCACAAACATTACTCACGCGAACATTATCACAAACATTATCACAAACATTACTCACGCGAACATTATCACAAACATTACTCACACAAACATTATCACAAACATTACTCACACAAACATTATCACAAACACTACTCACACGAACATCATCATGAACAGTACTCACGCGAACATATCACAAACATTACTCACGCGAACATTACTCACACAAACATTATCACAAACATTACTCACGCAAACATTATCACAAACATTATCACAAACATTACTCACGCGAACATTATCACAAACATTATCACAAACATTACTCACGCGAACATTATCACAAACATTATCACAAACATTACTCACGCGAACATTATCACAAACATTACTCACACAAACATTATCACAAACATTACTCACACAAACATTATCACAAACATTACTCACACAAACATTATCACAAACATTACTCACACAAACATTATCACAAACATTACTCACGCGATCATCACGAACATTACTCACACAAACATTATCATGAACATTACTCACGCGAACATTATCACAAACATTACTCACGCGAACATTATCACAAACACTACTCACACGAACATCATCATGAACAGTACTCACGCGAACATATCACAAACATTACTCACGCGAACATTATCACAAACATTATCACGAACATTATCACAAACATTACTCACGCGAACATTACTGACGCTGTCGCAAATGGTCACTAATGGTCAAGCCGTTAATTACAATTTTTTGGAGGTTGTCCCTTCTATGAGGACTAACTCCCTGCTATTTCCTATTTTTATGAGACTCTAACACAGTACTCGCTTCTACACATTAATGACTTCTGCTGCTGACAGATCACTGTAGGCGGATGCCAGACCCGATTGCAAGTCGGCTGGTTAAAATCTGGTCTAACCCTAAAACAGCTCCGTCTATAAAAATTGGGCCCCAAGTGTGTGTCTCCTCTACTGAGCGCTATCCCTCAAGACAGTCTCATTTTTTTTAATAGAGGATTTAATAGAGGTCTTACCTTAGACTTATGTGCGGCGGTCGAATCTCCCTGTTATTCTGATGTCCAGTGGACGATTTGGACGGCCTGCCTGTTTGTGAGTCTGATTCTGATAATCAGACCTCTGTGCCGCTGGAAGAGGCTGTTAGGAGTTTAAAGAACGACCTGGAGAGTGAATATGTCTTTGTCCTAGTTTGGGACTAGGTTTTTATTAAAATGATTTAACAAAAGTTACAGTATGAAACTTAACATGTCAAATTTTATTCCTTACTCACAACATAACATCTTTACACCTTAAAGATTTATATATATTACTTAGTTATTTGCCCTCAACTTGAATATTTAAGTTGATTGTTTCTGCGGTGTTTAGAGTGTGTCTCAGAGCTTAGAGCTAGTTAAATAGAGAAAGTAGAGAAAAATTCGGGGGGCAGTAGGCGCCTTCGATTTTAACCCTCAAGAGGGGAAGACGTTTAAACCCAGCGGACGTCCAAGTTCCTTTGGGAGTACTGCTTTTTCAACCCCTAGTGAAAGGTGAAAATATAGAAAGTAGAAAAGAAAATAGAGTAAGTAGAAAAGAAGGAAAGTGGGTTTATGCCTTTAAGACTTTGATACAGGATTGCCCTTGGATCAAAGAGACGGCAAGACCCCCTTTTGTCCGAGTCTCAAGCCTCCTTTTATACCGTCTGGACAGGGTGTAGTCGTGATGCTTTGACAAATTTTTTAAACTCTGAACTCTCGTAAGTAGGACACTGAGTCTTCTGTAAACTCCTGTGACCTGTCTTGTGAGCTTTGTGTGTAGTTATCGTGCTAAACTCTGTGTGTGTGTCCCTGTCCTGGTATGAACTCCATGAGTGTCATGGCCTTCTGTGAACTTCAAGTGCCCTGTCTATTGTGAGCTTTGTGTGTACCTGCCGTCCCAGGCTCTGTGTGTGTCACTGCCGTCCCAGGCTCTGTGTGTGTCACTGCCGTCCCAGGCTCTGTGTGTGTCACTGCCGTCCCAGGCTCTGTGTGTGTACCTGCCGTCCCAGGCTCTGTGTGTGTACCTGCCGTCCCAGGCTCTGTGTGTGTCACTGCCGTCCCAGGCTCTGTGTGTGTACCTGCCGTCCCAGGCTCTGTGTGTGTCACTGCCGTCCCAGGCTCTGTGTGTGTCACTGCCGTCCCAGGCTCTGTGTGTGTACCTGCCGTCCCAGGCTCTGTGTGTGTACCTGCCGTCCCAGGCTCTGTGTGTGTCACTGCCGTCCCAGGCTCTGTGTGTGTACCTGCCGTCCCAGGCTCTGTGTGTGTCACTGCCGTCCCAGGCTCTGTGTGTGTCACTGCCGTCCCAGGCTCTGTGTGTGTCACTGCCGTCCCAGGCTCTGTGTGTGTCACTGACGTCCCAGGCTCTGTGTGTGTCACTGCATGTCATGACTTCCTGTTCTCTGCTCACAGACAAAATTTGACCTATATTCTAACATGCTGATTCTAGGCTTACTTAACTCCTGGTTGTCTTTTACACTTAAAACATTTTGCATTTTACATAAAACATTTTCTTTCACACTTCCAAAACATCATTGAATTACATTTAACTCTGACATTACTCTTAAGCATTTTACTCATTATTTTTAATTATTTACAAGTCTTCACTTTTAACACAGTGTCCGTGTGGATCTGTGTCCTCCTTGGTCCTCGAAGTTCTACCTAGTCTTCCGCATTCACTACACGCGAACATCATCGCGAACATTACTCACAAACAATACTTAGATAACCTGACTCCAGTTGATCCGTTGTCAGATAATCTGGCGACACTGTGCAGCTGCAACAAAAACAAAACACATTGTAGGTGGCTAGAAATATGCCTGTTCAAAACACAAACTCACTAAGTCGCATGAGGAATGTTCGTGATTAGGGCTGTACGGTATTGGAAAAAATTTACATTGCGATAAAAGGTGTTGGTCATCTTACTTCAAAAAAGTAATTAGTTATAGTTACAAATTACTTCTCCCAAAAAGTAACTGAGTTAGTACATTGTAAAAGTAACTCAGTTCCTCAGCAAAGTAACTGAAGTTATTTTTTACGTTCTATAACAGCTTAAATATCAAAGATGTTTATATTAACTGCTTAAAGAATAAAAACCCTATATAGTATTTTAGAACATTTGTATTTATTTGAGCTCAGTAGATTGCAGCCTGCCATATGAAATACATAGAAATAAAAACATATAAAAATAAATATTTAAAATAAAATTCAAGGGCAAAACTAAGTCACACAAATGTAAACCTGTGTAAAAAGAAACAAAGGAAGGTCTGGCAAATAAGTGCAACTCTCTGAACCTGTAAATTATTGCACAATAAACAGAACTCAATCCAACTCTCTGTAGATGGACATGTTGTTCATTCTCAGTGAAAATGAATAAATATATGAATCTATTCTAAAATACTCTTCATCTAAAAACTAAACTAGTGCTTGTAATGTACTCTAATTCCTCAAATGACGTTTTGAGGTCAACATTCATTTTTTCATATTCACTGTCGATGAAGTTCTCAAAAGTGCTTCATCATGGGGCTTCCTCCTCCTCGTGTTGGTGTTTTAGGAGTGTCTCTTGTTTTAAGAGGCTCTGTCTCCTGGAGCTGCCTTTGGGGTTGTGTTCGCAGCAGCAGCTAGTGTCGTTAGCATGTGTTGATGTGGGGGGGTTCAGAAGGTTTGAGTTACTGAGGCAGACGTGAAGAAAGTATTTTTTCCAGAGCATAGCATGTAACAGAAACATTCCTGTCTTTAATTTCAAAAAACAAGAAGTAGTGCCAGTACTTTCAGTTCGACAACGCCACCTTTGAGTTTCTCCTCACCTGACTCTGTCTTGTGTTCAGTGGAAGTCAGCGTGTGCAGTGAGACGGCGTCAGCCAATCATCATCGCTTTTACAGCGGATTTCCACTTGGGCCTTATTCCTTGTTTACACATTGTATAAGACCAGTTGAACACCCTCTTAACACTATTTAAACCTCAGCCCAAAAACAGGAACTGTGAGTAAAGATAAACTCTTGGACTTGACACGTCTGGCTGGGTGCAGCTGCATGACAGTTGCAACACCTCTTAATAATTTTCCACACACAATTCATTTTAATGAACCTTAAAGGCTTGTTGGCCTTTAGTTACAATATTTTGCCTTTTTTGGTTATATTCAATTTGACAACTTTTACTCGTTTTTATTAACTCTATAACTCTAAACCTGCTCAGATGTTTTAATACACACAGACTGGCAAGAACAGTATTTGTGTCCACTTCAGGCTTTTTCAGCAACTAATGTAATAAAAAAAAAAGATTTTATTTTAGTTTGTTTAAATCAGGAATTATTTAAATCCCATGCCATTAATAATTTTAACATTCTAAATTATATTTGGCAGTGAGGGCCTAGCTAAGTGAACCTACCATTCTGGCAATATGCTAGAGGTCTATATTATAATATTAACTTAGTCACTGTCTGTTTAGTTCTATTGTATTTGCTTTAGCACTGTAAAGCTAACATGAGGCATAATTGCTGTCTTTATGTTAATACGTGTACTAAAGGTTTCTTTTTCTATGCCATATTATATATAATATATATATATATATATATATATATATATATATATATAAACAATCCAGTTCATATTGATCTTTATTGTAAATCCTCAAAAATTGTTAAGTCAATTTTAAATAGTTGTTGATTTTTGGTGTATTTGAGAGTTTATCTGGATCAGAAACAGGTCAGGATCAAGTCTCCATCTGCAAACACCACTAGGAGAAGAAAAGTCTTTATCTGCCACTTAATCTAGAGCATTACATTTACATTTACATTTATTCATTTAGCAGACGCTTTTATCCAAAGCGACTTACACTGTTCTACAGTAATTACCAGTATTACAGTCACTGGAGGCAAGGTGGGTTAAGTGTCTTGCCCAAGGACACAACGACAGTATGAACTGTGGGGAGAGTGGGAATCGAACCAACTACCTTCAGGTTGAAAGACGACTTCTCAACCCACTGAGCTACTGCCGCCCCGGCAGTAGCATCTTTTAAAGGTTTTAACTTTGTAGACGTACTTAGATCCGATAATTGTCTCTTAAAAGAATTAGATAAATAATAAAATATAGCCCGGAACAAAGTGATTTTACGTGACACAGACAATATAATGCATTTCCATCCGTACACATGGTTTACTGTCTCTAAGCTGGCCGGATGTGAGCGTCAGCTGGCCGGAAGTTATGCCGTTAATACCGAAAATATTTATTAACAAACTCTTAAAAAATATCACAGCACGAACAAAAATACCTACAGCACAAACCAGCACGAAGCCTAAACGTTTGATACCATTTTTGTCCATTTTTACGACAAATGGATGACGTCATCGGCCCAAAATGACTCTTGTAATATCTCAAAGACTATAACAGCACAAAAGAAAACCTTTACAGCACAAAACAGCACAAACAAAAATCTTTACAGCACAAAACAGCACAAACTAAAACCTTTACAGCACAAAACAGCACAAACGAAAACCTTTACAGCACAAAACAGCACAAACGAAAACCTTTACAGCACAAAACAGCACAAACGAAAACCTTTACAGCACAAAACAGCACAAACGAAAACCTTTACAGCACAAAACAGCACAAACGAAAACCTTTACAGCACAAAACAGCACAAACTAAAACCTTTACAGCACAAACGAAAACCTTTACAGCACAAAACAGCACAAACGAATGACACCATTTTGGGGCATTTTAAAGCATTTTCGGGGGCTGGGTGACCTCATATGATCTATAAAAGAATCATTAATATCTCAAAAACTATAACGGCACAGTGGGGGCCAAAGGAGTCGTTCGTTCACCAGGTCCCAGGCCCTTAGAAAGAGTACGTTACCGGAAACAGAATCATCTCGAGTCAGTCTTCGGGTCTGCGTCACGTGACTTTTTTAAAAACATATTTTTGTAATTTCTTGTCTGAAGTACAATAAAAAGTAAAATGTCAAACACAGTGGCATTTTTAAAAATCTACATGTTATTTAACAATGGTCTCCTTTCAGCTGCTGTCAAAAAAGCACATTTAAACACTTACGTCTTAATCTATGCCACATAAAACTGTTCTGTTGAATGTTTAGAATAAAAGCTGGGTTAAGGTCGTGTGAGACATCAGTAACTTTCCTAAGACGTTTAAATTTTACTCATTTTGCTGCTTGGGGGGGTTAATTTTAGCGGAAACGTATCACGTGACCGGGACAAGCGTCAAGAGTGAGTCGTAGACGGATGTAACAGTGGGAATCCGGACATTTTTCAAAATAAAACATCGTTCAGAGTTAGATAATAAATAAACCCACGGACCGGTACCGCTGCTCTAAAACATTTTAAAATGTGGTCACTCTCACAAACAAAGACAAACCTTGATTGTTGCAGGCGGCGTCCGCAGTTTAGGAGTTAGCTTTTCAGTAGAGCTGCTCACAGAACCTGTGTTCTCCAGGACTCCAGACAAAAGAATGACTGCAGTGGGAGGCTCAAGGGTAGAGCCGTCCTTCAGAGGGGGGGCGGGGGCAGGGTTTAGGGGGGGACGCTAGGGACTAGTCCCTATCAATATTTTGAGATGGAAAATTTGTCCCCAACAATATTTAGCAAGCTCCATTGAACTGCTATTTGGATATTTGCACGTGCGCACGTGTGTGTGAGTGTGTGTGTGTGTGTGTGTGTATTTCTGGATTTAAAGACTGTTTCTCATGTTACACAAGTTAAACGGAGATCGTCTGGATCAACAGGAGAGAGTCCTGTTTACATCGAGTTATAATAAAGTTATAATCCACAAACCGCTCTCGAATCACAGCTGTATGCATTCTTTCTCCTCGACACTAAAAGAGACATCATTATAAACATGTCGCTGTAAAAACAATCACATCCATGTCATTTAAGACAAAATAATACCTATATTTCCCGGTGACCGGGACAAGCATCAAGAGTGAGTCGTAGACGGATGTAATAAAGGGAATCCGGTCATTTTTCAAAATAAAACATCGTTCAGCCTTAGATGATAAATAAAACGGAAATAATGTAGGTTATTTATTCTTTCTCTGCGGCCCGGTACCAAATGACCCACGGACCGGTACTGCTCTAAAAGACGAGCCTTTTAAAATGTGGTCTCACTCACAAACAGACAAAAACACGGACAAACCTGGATTATTGTAGGCAGCTTCCGCAGTTAAGGAGTTAGCTTTTCAGGAGAGGCTCGTACAGTCTCTGTCTTTTTATGATCTCTGTGTGGACACTGCGCTCACAGCAGGCGTCTTTAAGGACGGACATTTATGAATAAAACACTGTCCTACTGGGAGCTTTGTCTCTGTGTCTCTGTGTGGACACTGCGCTCACAGCAGACGTCTTTGTCCGCCTCCCGCTGCAGAGTCTCAGTCTCGTCTGGGACGACGCCTGCAACAATCCAGGTTTGTCCGTGTCTTTGTCTGTTTGTGAGTGTGACCACATTTTAAAAGTGTTTTAGAGGCTTTGCTGCAGAAAAGTGTAAATGTA
Source organism: Neodontobutis hainanensis (assembly GCA_024349245.1). NCBI lineage: Eukaryota > Metazoa > Chordata > Actinopteri > Gobiiformes > Odontobutidae > Neodontobutis > Neodontobutis hainanensis. The sequence continues at coordinate 44,169 of JALDNG010001367.1, forward strand.
GTCAACGAAGAAAGTGTCGGAGCTAATCCCGTCTCACCTGCGCGGTGAAGTTAGATTGACGTTGGATATTCGGCTCCACACTTTCACCGGGAGGTTATGTTGTCTGTGTCCGACTACTGTGTCATGTTTGCGGCGAACTCAGTCTGGAAGCTCCGCTCTTAGCCCGGAGCATTACCGCTAATGAAGGAATGAATAAATAAATTCAATAGCTTCAAGATAAACAAATGTATTTTCTCCAAACTACTTTAAAATAAGAGCTCTAATGTAGTGGCACCGTGCACACCTCTTTTTTTCACTTTTATGTTTTTTTTTAAATTTAATTTTATATTTAGAAAAAAATATTTGATTTTATATAAATTTTTATGTACAAAAAAATATAAATAGTTATTTGGGAACACATGCACAGAAAGTCAACTTAGACATAAGGCCCCTAGGCCAGAGGTAAATTATTGACTTTGTAGTTTGTAGTTTTTTGTAGTTTCATCTGACTCCCGAAGAGGGGTGGAGCTGTCAACTGATCACCACCTGGTGGTGAGGTGGATCTGGGCCTCTCTGCTTAAGGCCGATTTGTACTTCTGCGTCGGGTTACGCGTAGTAGCTACGGCGTAGCATTCGCATTGACGTTTACCCTGCGCCGTACCCTGACGCGCAACTCCTCCAAAATGTAACTACGCGTCACGACGACGCAAACCGTAAGATCTGTGATTGGTCGGCTTGGTAGTATCACGTTTCCTCCTACGCATTTCCGGAATGGTCTTCTGCGCTCTGGACCGCCCGCCATTTTTAAATTCCGAAATTCAGTGAAGAGCCAACATGGAAATGGACTAAGTGACCGAGCGATTAATTGAAGAAGTGAGGAAATACAGCCATATCCAACGTGGGTCTAGATGAAGCGGAGTGCACAAAGAGATGGAAGAACTCTCGAGACAAGTACGCTCGTCTCCGTAAAAAACTCACCTCAAGGAGCGGGGATCCAGGAGGAAAAACAATCCCAGCGTTTTATATATTCCTATCTTGGCTGGCACCTCATGTCAAACATCGGCTTACGGAGTCAAACTTTGACGATAAAGTAAATAATGCGTCCTTTTTATATACCTCTATTGTGTTTCGGTTAGATAACTTAACTAGCAATGCTACCACGTGTGTTTATTTTTTTTGCAGAAAGTTTGGGCACCCCAAAAATTTTTTGGGGTGCCCAAACTTTTTTATAAAAAAAAATGTATAAAAAGTTTTATTAATGTGCATAAAGATGCCAAGAAAAGATGGAAAAAATTCCAAAAGGCATCAAATGACAGGTTAGACATCCTTATAATAAGTCGAAAAAAGAGATTTTATTTCCATCATTTACACTTTCAAAATAACAAACAAAAATGGTGTCTGCAAAAGTTTGGACACCTGCAGAGTTAATACCTTGTACTGCCCTCTTTGACAAGCTAAGACCTGACAGTGTCATGGATTGTTCTCAGTCATCGTCTGCATAGACCAGGTGATGTCTCAAAGGTTTTAAATGCCCAGACTCATCTGACCTTTGCCCCAACAATCAGCACCAGGTTCTTCTAAGCAGTTGTCTAGAAAACTGAAACTGAAAATAGTTGATGCTCACAAAGCAGGAGAAATAGATTCAATAAAATAGATTCAATAAAATTTCAGTAAATTATAGATGCTAACTTGATGCCATCTGTGAAAAAGCTGAAGTTAAAGAGAGGATGGCTTCTACAAATGGATAATGATCCTAAACACACCTGAAAATCCACAGTGGATTACATCAAGAGGCATAAACTAAAGGTTTTGCCACGGCCTTCACAATCTCCTGACCTCAACATAATTGAAAATCTATGGATAGACCTTAAAAGAGCAGTGCGTGACAGACAGCCCAGAAATCTCAAAGACCTGGAAGACTTTTGTAAAGAAGACTGGGCAAAGAGACCTCAAACAAGAATTGAAAGACTCTTGGCTAGAGCTACAAAAAGTGTTTACAAGCTGTGATACTTCCCAAAGGGCGCAGTACAAGGTTTTAACTCTGCAGGGGGCCCAAACTTTTGCAGACACCATTTTTTGTTTTCTGATATTTTGACAGTGTAAATGATGGAAATAAAATCTTTTTTTGACTTATTATAAGGATGTCTAATCGGTCATTTGCTGCCTTTTCTTGGCGTCTTTATGCACATTAATAAAAGTTTTTACCTGGGGTGCCCACACTTTCGATCCCCACTGAATGTGCTTGGTATGTTACAGTTAGCTTAGCCACATAGCCAGACTAATAAATCAAGCACTGAGTGATTTTTATAAAAACCCAATAGATTACATAGTTAGTATGCTGGAGTTAGTTTGCACATTAAGCAGAAATAAAGCAGTGTAAAACATGAATCTATTGTGGTCTCTGTTTAATGCCACCTCTTTTTTGATGCATTTTTAATCACAGGTCAGGTCACTTTCTAAAAGACAATATTCAAATCCAATGGGTTCTTAAAGTTTAGTCATGCAGTTTTATGATATAAAACTTTCAATGGTAGTATTTGTTGAGTATTTACCATAGATTGTAAATAAAAATGGATGTTATTCGCCCATTGGTTCCCGTATTCACCAATATTGTCATTATGACAGGACAATAAAATGGCGGTTACATTAAGGCTTTTCGGATTTTACTCCATAGTAAAACAATAGTTTTCAGATAGCATAAACAAACATATTAATCAAAAATTTTCCCTCCAGAGGCCTGTTCCTTGCTAGTCTTTTCTTATCTCTTAACACTATTTAAACCATGTAAGATTAGAGATGTAGGGCTCAGCCTACTACTCGGTGTCTACATTGGAGTTTTCATTCTGTTTTATTTTGTTTCACTTTTGAGAGAACACAAAATTGTTCTTAGTCCAGATGAGTAAGCACGGTCCGTCTAGTCTTTTCAGAGTCTTTTGCAAGGCCTTCTCTCGGTGGGACATGCTAGAATGGTAGAAAGTCTCCAAGAGGCTTCCAGAACCAATGACGGAGCCTCTGTCAGTTCCTCTTAATGTGGAGGAGCAGCTGCTGTTCTCTGGGCTTGTCCTGGTGACTGTCTCTAAAGGAGTGCTTATTCTTTTTGTCTTTTGTATTTAGAATGTCGCTTTTGGTCGTCTTTAGTGGTCCGACATGCAATTAACTAACCCAGATAACATTTTTTTTTAATGATGAAGGTTGCGTTTTTTTATTTATTTTTACATCCAAGACACGGCAAGCAGAAGAAGGAGGATGGGGGTATAATATTATATATTTATTTTTATTTTTATATATATATATATATATATATATATATATATATATATATATATATTAAATTTTGTAACTATAATGATGATTATACTCAACATGTTGTAAAAAATGCATTATTTTTTAACATGTCTGTGAAGGTTCTGCAAGTTTAAAGCAAAGGAATCTGGATGAGGTTTTAAAGGTGAAGCTGTTTCTTCTCTTATCCCAAGAGCCTTTAGTTTTATTTTTTTACGCTAAGTTCAACTGGTTAAACCCAAGTTGGTAGAACACATCTTTCGACAAGATGTTGAGAACTTGTGTTAAGGTGATCTTTTTCTCACTTTTACATTTCTGTCTTTTACAGAGAAACAAGGGATCCTTGATCAGAAGCAAACTCTCATTAAATAAAGAAGCTGACAACAGCAACTGCTTCTATAATGCACACGTGCGACCAGTGTGGGAACAAGTTTACCACTGTGCAGAGTCTCAAAAGACACCAGCTCATCCACACTGGAGAGAAGCCTTACAGCTGTGACCAGTGTGGGAAGACATTTTTACATGCAGGTCATTTAAAACAACACCAGCGCATCCACACTGGAGAGAAGCCTTACAGCTGTGACTTCTGTGGGAAGACATTTTCACAGGAAAGGTATTTAAAACAACACCAGCTCATCCACACTGGAGAGAAGCCTTACAGTTGTGACCTGTGTGGGAAGACATATTCAGATGCAAGTACTTTGAAAAAACACCAGCTCATCCACACTGGAGAGAAGCCCTATAGTTGTGATCTGTGTGGAAAGACATTTTCACGGGCAAGTACTTTAAAACGACACCAACTCATCCACACTGGAGAGAAGCCTTACAGCTGTGACCAGTGTAGGAAGACATTTTCAATAGCAAGTAACTTAATACAACACCAGCTCATCCACACTGGAGAGAAGCCTTACAGTTGTGACCAGTGTGGAAAAACATTTTCAATAGCAAGTACTTTAAAACAACACCAGCTCATCCACACAGGAGAGAAGCCTTATAGTTGTGACCTGTGTGGGGCGACATTTTTAATAGCAAATGATTTAAAAAAACACCAGCGCATCCACACTGGAGAGAAGCCTTACAGCTGTGACCTATGTGGAACAACATTTTCACATGCAAGTACTTTAAAACAACACCAGCGCATCCACACTGGAGTGAAGCCTTACAGCTGTGACCAGTGTGGGAAGATGTTTTCACAGGCAGGTAATTTAAAACAACACCAGCTCATCCACACTGGAGAAAAGCCTTACATATGTGACCAGTGTGGGAAGACATTTTCACAAGCAGGTAGTTTAGAACAACACCAGCTCATCCACACTGGTCACAAACCGTACTATTGTGACCATTGTGGAAAGACATTTAGAAGTTCAAGTTCTTTTAGGACACATTACCTTCAACACACTCGAGAGTTGGTGATACCATGTGAGCTGTGTGGAGAGATATTTTACTCTAAACAGACTTCTTCTCGACACCTAAAGAAACACGCTGAGCTGGAAATGGGGAGGTGTGGACCACAATGAGACAATGTATCCTGAAGTTTTTATAGGTGTACATTATGCTCGCCTCTCCGCTCCAGGGTCTTGGATGTGTAATGAGCTGACGTGTCAGTCATAGATGTGTATAGGTTTACAGGTATATGCCACTAAGAGTACAGGACAGCGTGTCCCTGAACAATGATTAGATGTAGTGCAAAGTGATGTCTTTGTCTAGGTTGGATTAGCACGGTACCAATAGGAGATACAGCTAAAGACATTAAGTCATAAGTGTGTGTGGATAAACAGCTATTCTGCCGAGTAATGAACAACAAAAGGCTGTAGGGATACAACAATACAATACGTACGTTCAATACGTACCTTGGTTTTTGCTTACAGTTTTCGGTTTGGTACAGTACAATTTATGGTAGAATATTATTTCACTTAATTTGAAACTAGCTGTAGTCATTGTGGGGGGATTTTAAAGATGAGCTGTATTTTCAAAACGGTCTTCATTTTACTAATAAAGCATAAAACACAAAAGTGCATTTAACATTTAAAGTAAAAATGAATTGAATGCTGTGTGCAGTAAGGAGGTTGGTGGTTCGACTCCCTGTCCCTTTGACTTATATAATCATATACTGTATATAACTATTTATATGAGGACCTGATATAATTCTCAAAAGACTGGATTTGAAACAGACTCAGGTTTGATTAAACCTCAGTGTCTGAGCTGATGTCCAGCCTCAGAGGGACTCTCGTTCTGAACAGACCAGACTTTTACAGCGGGACATTACAGCACAAGAGGATTCAGTAGCTTCAAGATAAACAAATGGATTTTCTCCAAACCACTTTAAAATAATGGATCTAGTCTAGTGGCACCATGCACACCTCCTTTTTTCCAGTTATCTTTTTTGAATTTTATAGTTTGTATGTAAACATAAAATAATATATGGATTTTTTTCAATAGCTTTCAGGTCATGTGACCTAGTATCTTCCATACACCCTGTATTCATAGCACTAGCCTAGTACCATGCACACCTCTTTTTGAATTTTATAATAATTTTCTATTTATAAAATCATGGATTTTTTTCAATAGCTTTTTGGGAATAAAGGGTATATACTGCCAGGGTATGTAAACTTCTGAGCACAGCTGTATTTATAGTTTGATATGTGCTGCATCTGAAGGTAGAGCGTATCTTTTAGTCTCTATACGGCTCAACACTGTCACTAAACTGACCTGTTCAGGGCTCTGTCTGAGTCCAGATGAGGTTATCACTTAAAACATTGTCTGTTCTGCTGCTTGTGTGACATGTTCTTCACTCTCCACTCAGCTCTTTTATTTTTATTTGTACTTTTTAAGCCCTTCAGACTGTTTGGTCAGTGGGTTGTTTTTATTCTCTAAAGCGAGGTGTTTCCAGAAGAACCTTGTTTTCTACTGATTTTGTTTGGTTTTAGGCACTGCTTGCTTTGTTTTCTATCACACCAACACAATGCATGTGTTTATTTACAAGATTCTTAAGCCTTATATAATGTTTTATAAATACTTTTTATTGTACCCAAATGTTTAAGTCGCACATTTAACAAATAAAAGTTGCCAGGTCACAGTCGGCAGCTGAGGATAAGAGCTGATGAAATGTGGAAACAGGAAGTGGAATGTGTGAATATTTATTTCTGTCAAGTTTTTGTTCTTTACAGATGTATAATAACTTCAGATTTAAATGTAAAGAGATGTTTGAGTTTACAGTTCCTGTTGTCTACAATAAATATGTCCAACACTTCGCGTTGTCAATTTCACAAATAAAAATGTCTTTTTTTATTTCAATAGAACAGCACTTACTGTAGGAGCCAGAATGAAATACTATTTGTGTGGTTGCCAGGTTGATGCGTGGGTCACGTGGGTGTAGGCGGTGACAGCCAGTAGTTTTCACTCACTGTCAGTCAGGTGTAGGAGGAGAGAGGGGAGCGGGGTTGTCTAACAGTACCATCCCAATCATTTAATAACTGTGTTCATGTCTCAACTGAGCAGTTACGTCAATAAACGCAGTGGCGGTTCTACACTGAAATACACCCTGGGCGAGACCCCCTTTCTTAAGTAACATAAAGTGCAAGTTCAACGTTTTAAAGTTTTTCAGAGAACACAACAAACCTTACCGTATAAAATAAAGACACAAAGAATTCACAGTGTATCACAAAAAAGTTAAATGCTAATTACGTCCTAAATACACCCTACGTTGCAGGCCTTATCGATGCGTGTGTGCGTAGTGACCACAAACTCCTGGTCACTTCACTTGGTGAGCAAAATAAAATAAATTAAAAGCAGAGTTCCTTGTGTAAATGTGTTACTATCCACCAGATTCTTTCGGTCTGTTTCTGTCCCACGTAGTCCTCATCTCCTCCGATAGCCTCACTCAGCTCTCCAGGTCACTGCACAGGTGAGTGGCCCCCACCCGCTACAAAACCTCTTGCTCCCGTCAAAGTGTCCAGAATGCTCTGAGCGTTTTGAAAACTCACGAGTGTTATCTGGGGTCAATGTCTAACAGTCACGTTGGCTAGCTTTTTTCTTCAAGCTCCATTAACTCGTAATCCGCGTCAAAAGCACAGTCCAGAAAAGGCTTTAAAATGCCCCAAAATGGTGTCATTCGTTTGTGCTTCGTTTGAGCTGTTTTGTGCTGTAAAGGTTTTCTTTTGTGCTGTTTTGTGCTGTAAAGGTTTTTGTTTTGTGCTGTAAAGGTTTTCGTTTGAGCTGTTTTGTGCTGTAAAGGTTTTTGTTTTGTGCTGTAAAGGTTTTAGTTTGTGCTGTTTTGTGCTGTTTTGTGCTGTAAAGGTTTTCGTTTGTGCTGTTATAGTCTTTGAGATATTACAAGATTCATTTTGGGCCGATGACGTCATCCATTTGTCATAAAAATGGACAAAAATGGTATCAAACGTTTAGGCTTCGTGCTGGTTTGTGCTGTAGGTATTTTTGTTCGTGCTGTGATATTTTTTAAGAGTTTGTTAATAAATATTTTCGGTATTAACGGCATAACTTCCGGCCAGCTGACGCTCACATCCGGCCAGCTTAGAGACAGTAAACCATGTGTACGGATGGAAATGCATTATATTGTCTGTGTCACGTAAAATCACTTTGTTCCGGGCTATATTTTATTATTTATCTAATTCTTTATAAATATATATATATATATATATATATATATATATATATATATATATATATAAATAAATATATATATATATTTGTAGTATATATAATGCATAGAAAAAAGGAACCTTTATTACACACATAAAAAGACAAACACAAAAAGTATGGTACCTCACTTCCTTGTATTAACATAAAGACAGCATCGTCGGCGTCGAGCTCGCAGCCTCCACAAGGACTCCTCTCATTCGCCCACACACTGTTCTCTCTCTTGCCCTCAGGCAGGTGTTTCAGGAGCTTCAAGACCAGGACCAGCAGACTGAAGAACCGTTTTAACCCCAGAGCTGTCTCTTTATTGAACTCTGCACCCCGCTGACCCCTCTGACCTTCATACACTGCCCCCCTCCTCACTGCACACACCCCTTCTCAGTGTCTTGACCTGGACTGTCTACACAAGGCATTATGTTTATCAGAACTATTTGCACTGCCATCTGTTCATTTACAGAACCTACTGTTCACACACAGAAGCTACTGTTCATTCACAGAACCTACTGTTCATTTACAGAACCTACTGTTCATTTACAGAACCTACTGTTCACTTACAGAACCTACTGTTCATTTACAGAACCTACTGTTCATTTACAGAACCTACGGTTCATTCACAGAACCTACTGTTCATTTACAGAACCTACTGTTCACTTACAGAACCTACTGTTCATTTACAGAACCTACTGTTCACTCACAGAACCTACTGTTCACACACAGAAGCTACTGTTCATTTACAGAACCTACTGTTCATTCACAGAACCTACTGTTCACACACAGAACCTACTGTTAATTAACAGAACCTACTGTTCACTTACAGAACCTACTGTTCATTTACACATTCTACTGTTCATACACAGAACCTACTGTTCATTTACACACTCTACTGTTCACACAGAACCTACTGTTCACACACAGAACCTACTGTTCATTTACAGAACCTACGGTTCACTTACAGAACCTACTGTTCACTTACAGAACCTACTGTTCATTTACTGAACCTACTGTTCACACACAGAACCTACTATTCATTTACACACTCTACTGTTCACACACAGAACCTACTGTTCACACACAGAACCTACTGTTCATTCACAGAACCTACTGTTCACACACAGAACCTACTGTTCATTTACATAACCTACTGTTCACACACAGAAGCTACTGTTCATTTACAGAACCTACTGTTAATTCACAGAACCTACTGTTCATTTACTGAACCTACTGTTCACTTACAGAACCTACTGTTCACACACAGAACTTACTGTTAATTAACAGAACCTACTGTTCATTTACTGAACCTACTGTTCACTTACAGAACCTACTGTTCATTAACAGAACCTACTGTTCATTTACATAACCTACTGTTCATTTACACATTCTACTGTTCATACACAGAACCTACTGTTCATTTACTGAACCTACTGTTCATTTACATAACCATCTGCAAATGACTTCCCACACTAACTTATTTATTTAAACAACACTGGAAATCTGACACTTGCTGCTATTGCACTTCTGGTTAGACCTAAACTGCATTTCGTTGCATTGTTTATTCTAATCTAATCTAATTAAAGCAGGACTAAAGCAGTTTTGAACAAGGCCTCGAACCAGGAAGAAACCCAATCATTAATGTCCCTTAAAGCAGTGCTTCTCTAACACAGTTCAAAGGATTCATCCTGAAGGACTCTGGGACAAAAGAGATTCAAATATCTGTCATATCCAGTCCTTCCTAAAGGTCAAGGATCTTCACATTATCATTTAAAATCAGATCGATCCAACTAATGAACTCCTAAAGCCGACGTTTCAGTTGGATGTTACTAATAGTGCTTGGTGAGGTAGAAAAGGAAGAGTTGGATCATCTGTTCTTTTCTTGTCCGACAGTCCAGAGATGTTGGGCTTACCATAAACACCAATACATTTTGTCAGACTGAAGCAGAACAATTATTACACCAAATAAACCACAGAAAGAAAAGCCTTGAGGGGAGGGGCTAGAGTTGTGCTGAGTCGTTACATAAACTCATAGATGTCGACTATATTCATACTTTTAAGAGAATAAAAAAGAATCAGAGGAATCAGTTCCAAACAGTTTAGAAGCTGTGCCATGTTTGGTTGTAGTCAGGATTATGTGTTTCAGGTGGAGTCGTCCAGAAGAAGGTGGAGCCAGGGATTTATTCACATTTTTGATGGTTGTTTTTTCTGGCAGTGATTTTTGAAATGAAGATACATTTTAGTATCTTCATGAATGGCTCAAGATGGCTCCTGTGCTTGGCCCACGCTGTAAGGATTTAAGGATTTAAAGTGTTTCGCAAAGGGAGCGCGAGAAGAGGTTTGTTCAGTTTAGAATTCATTTAAAAATCTTAATGTTTGTTTTTAATGCACCTTCTTATCTGTGTGTGGTTCTCACCCCTCACCAACCCAGCAGAGCTCTACGTTCTGCTGGACAACATCTGCTGAAGGTGCCCCGGTCCCGGTTCAAACAGTGGGCCATCGTTCTTTTACGGAGTAACGGAGTGATGTGCAAACACCTTTTACAGAGCCACATGAAAGAGAGGGTTTACACACGTTTAATCTTAAGTCACGTATGATTATTCACACAGGAATGTTCTGTTTGTAAGAAAGGACGTCAGAAGACAAAGGAACTTATCGTGCACATGACAACACACACTGGAGAAGAGCATCCTTACAAACGCCCAGTTTAGGGAAAATGTTTGAGAAAGTTATACACACTCAACAGACATTTGGCAATTACCACAGGAGAGAAACCCTTCAGCTGTTCAGTTTGTGAGAAACTCAGAAAGCCCTTCTTATTAGACACATGAAAACCCACCCACTGAAAGATCTAAACCAGATTCAGATGTTCACATGAGATCAGACTTCCTGAACAGAGCAGGAATCCTCAGGACACTGTGCAACACATTGAGCTGCACACATTTCAAATGTGAAAAGAGCCTTGTATTTTTAACTATAACAGTTTCAAAGAATGAGTTTACAACGAGGCCCTTTGACTTTGACTTTGATGAGTTCCATTGTGAGCTCTAAGTGTTGTGTGGAGGTTAATATTAGTGGAGTAAATAAATGTTAATAAATGTGGATTTGGTTGAACTTATTGTGTTTTTGAGTGAATTTTAAACGTCTGTCCACCTTTTGAGAGAAAAGGGATGATTTTCTTGGCACAATAAGAGTCTGCCCCCTAGAGGCCGGCTGTGTTTTTGAACAGGCAGCTGTCAGGACGCCCCTCTCAGTGAACTCGTGAGGACCCCTGTGTGATTAGCTCTGAAGCTAACTGTGACAAACAGCCCCAAAGCGGAGCCTTAAAGTGAACAGAGCGCAGTGAAACATGGCAGAAGTGAAGCTGAAGGAGGAGACGGAGCTGTGGGACCCACCAAACACAGGTCAGAGCAGCTGGGTTTATTTGGGATATTTCAGTGACTTCAACAGATGCTGTGTCCTTTTGTGAAACACTCCTAAACAACAGATCATTTCCTGAAACACACACAATTTCTGCTGGATTTATAAGGGTTTGGTTTTGAGTTCATTTGACAGGTCCTCACTGTGGCCCCTCACTGTGGCCCCTCATTGTGGTCCTCACTGTGGCCCTCACTGTAGCCCTTCACTGTGTTCCTCACTGTGGCCCTCACTGTAGCCCTTCACTGTGGCCCTCACTGTGGCCCCTCACTGTGGCCCCTCACTGTGGCCCCTCATTGTGGTCCTCACTGTGGCCCTTCACTGTAGCCCTTCACTGTGGCCCTCACTGTAGCCCTTCACTGTGTTCCTCACTGTGGCCCTCACTGTAGCCCTTCACTGTGGCCCTCACTGTAGCCCTTCACTGTGGCCCTTCACTGTGTTCCTCACTGTGGCCCCTCACTGTGGCCCCTCACTGTGGCCCCTCACTGTGGTCCTCACTGTGGCCCCTCACTGTGGTCCCTCACTGTGGTCCTCACTGTGGCCCTCACTGTGGTCCTCACTGTGGCCCCTCACTGTGGCCCTCACTGTGGTCCCTCACTGTGGTCCCTCACTGTGGTCCTCACTGTGGCCCCTCACTGTGGTCCCTCACTGTGGTCCCTCACTGTGGCCCTCACTGTGGTCCCTCACTGTGGCCCTCACTGTGGCCCCTCACTGTGGTCCTCACTGTGGCCCCTCACTGTGGCCCTCACTGTGGCCCTCACTGTGGTCCCTCACTGTGGTCCCTCACTGTGGCCCCTCACTGTGGCCCCTCATTGTGGTCCTCACTGTGGCCCTTCACTGTAGCCCTTCACTGTGGCCCTCACTGTAGCCCTTCACTGTGTTCCTCACTGTAGCCCTTCACTGTGGCCCTCACTGTGGCCCTCACTGTGGCCCCTCACTGTGGCCCCTCATTGTGGTCCTCACTGTGGCCCTTCACTGTAGCCCTTCACTGTGGCCCTCACTGTAGCCCTTCACTGTGTTCCTCACTGTGGCCCTCACTGTAGCCCTTCACTGTGGCCCTTCACTGTGTTCCTCACTGTGGCCCCTCACTGTGGCCCCTCACTGTGGCCCCTCATTGTGGCCCTTCACTGTGGCCCTTCACTGTGGCCCTTCACTGTGGTCCTTCACTGTGGCCCTCACTGTGGCCCTTCACTGTGGCCCTTCACTGTGGTCCTCACTGTGGCCCCTCACTGTGGCCCCTCATTGTGGTCCTCACTGTGGCCCTTCACTGTGGCCCTTCACTGTGGCCCTTCACTGTGGTCCTTCACTGTGGCCCTCACTGTGGCCCTTCACTGTGGCCCTTCACTGTGGTCCTCACTGTGGCCCCTCACTGTGGCCCCTCATTGTGGTCCTCACTGTGGCCCTTCACTGTGGCCCTTCACTGGGGCCCTCACTGTGGTCCTCACTGTGGCCCTTCACTGTGGCCCTCACTGTGGCCCCTCACTGTGGTCCTCACTGTGGCCCTCACTGTGGTCCCTCACTGTGGTCCTCACTGTGGTCCCTCACTGTGGTCCCTCACTGTGGCCCTCACTGTGGCCCCTCACTGTGGCCCTCACTGTGGTCCCTCACTGTGGTCCCTCACTGTGGTCCCTCACTGTGGCCCTCACTGTGGCCCTCACTGTGGTCCTCACTGTGGCCCTCACTGTGGCCCTCACTGTGGCCCTCACTGTGGTCCTCACTGTGGTCCTCACTGTGGCCCCTCACTGTGGCCCCTCACTGTGGTCCTCACTGTGGCCCCTCACTGTGGCCCCTCACTGTGGCCCCTCACTGTGGCCCCTCACTGTGGTCCTCACTGTGGCCCTCACTGTGGCCCTCACTGTGGCCCCTCACTGTGGCCCCTCACTGTGGTCCCTCACTGTGGTCCCTCACTGTGGTCCTCACTGTGGCCCTCACTGTGGTCCTCACTGTGGTTCCTCACTGTGGCCCTCACTGTGGTCCCTCACTGTGGTCCTCACTGTGGCCCCTCACTGTGGTCCCTCACTGTGGCCCTCACTGTGGCCCCTCACTGTGGCCCTCACTGTGGCCCTCACTGTGGTCCCTCACTGTGGTCCTCACTGTGGTCCCTCACTGTGGCCCTCACTGTGGCCCTCACTGTGGTCCCTCACTGTGGTCCTCACTGTGGCCCCTCACTGTGGTCCCTCACTGTGGTCCCTCACTGTGGCCCTCACTGTGGCCCCTCACTGTGGCCCTCACTGTGGCCCTCACTGTGGTCCCTCACTGTGGTCCTCACTGTGGCCCCTCACTGTGGTCCTCACTGTGGCCCCTCACTGTGGCCCTTACTGTGGTCCCTCACTGTGGTCCTCACTGTGGTCCCTCACTGTGGCCCTCACTGTGGCCCTCACTGTGGTCCTCACTGTGGTCCCTCACTGTGGCCCTCACTGTGGTCCTCACTGTGGTCCTCACTGTGGCCCCTCACTGTGGTCCTCACTGTGGTCCTCACTGTGGTCCCTCACTGTGGCCCTCACTGTGGCCCCTCACTGTGGTCCTCACTGTGGCCCCTCACTGTGGCCCCTCACTGTGGCCCCTCACTGTGGCCCTCACTGTGGTCCCTCACTGTGGTCCTCACTGTGGTCCCTCACTGTGGCCCTCACTGTGGCCCTCACTGTGGTCCCTCACTGTGGTCCTCACTGTGGCCCCTCACTGTGGTCCCTCACTGTGGTCCCTCACTGTGGCCCTCACTGTGGCCCCTCACTGTGGCCCTCACTGTGGCCCTCACTGTGGTCCCTCACTGTGGCCCTCACTGTGGCCCCTCACTGTGGTCCTCACTGTGGCCCCTCACTGTGGCCCCTCACTGTGGCCCCTCACTGTGGCCCTCACTGTGGTCCTCACTGTGGTCCTCACTTTGGCCCCTCACTGTGGCCCCTCACTGTGGCCCTCACTGTGGTTCTCACTGTGGTCCTCACTGTGGCCCCTCACTGTGGTCCTCACTGTGGCCCCTCACTGTGGTCCTCACTGTGGCCCCTCACTGTGGCCCCTCATTGTGGTCCTCACTGTGGCCCTTCACTGTAGCCCTTCACTGTGGCCCTCACTGTGGCCCCTCACTGTAGCCCTTCACTGTGGCCCTCACTGTGGCCCCTCACTGTGGCCCCTCACTGTGGCCCCTCATTGTGGTCCTCACTGTGGCCCTTCACTGTAGCCCTTCACTGTGGCCCTCACTGTAGCCCTTCACTGTGTTCCTCACTGTGGCCCTCACTGTAGCCCTTCACTGTGGCCCTCACTGTAGCCCTTCACTGTGGCCCTTCACTGTGTTCCTCACTGTGGCCCCTCACTGTGGCCCCTCACTGTGGCCCCTCACTGTGGTCCTCACTGTGGCCCCTCACTGTGGTCCCTCACTGTGGTCCCTCACTGTGGTCCTCACTGTGGCCCTCACTGTGGTCCTCACTGTGGCCCCTCACTGTGGCCCTCACTGTGGTCCCTCACTGTGGTCCCTCACTGTGGTCCTCACTGTGGCCCCTCACTGTGGTCCCTCACTGTGGTCCCTCACTGTGGCCCTCACTGTGGTCCCTCACTGTGGCCCTCACTGTGGCCCCTCACTGTGGTCCTCACTGTGGCCCCTCACTGTGGCCCTCACTGTGGTCCCTCACTGTGGTCCTCACTGTGGTCCCTCACTGTGGCCCCTCACTGTGGCCCCTCATTGTGGTCCTCACTGTGGCCCTTCACTGTAGCCCTTCACTGTGGCCCTCACTGTAGCCCTTCACTGTGTTCCTCACTGTAGCCCTTCACTGTGGCCCTCACTGTGGCCCCTCACTGTGGCCCCTCACTGTGGCCCCTCATTGTGGTCCTCACTGTGGCCCTTCACTGTAGCCCTTCACTGTGGCCCTCACTGTAGCCCTTCACTGTGTTCCTCACTGTGGCCCTCACTGTAGCCCTTCACTGTGGCCCTTCACTGTGTTCCTCACTGTGGCCCCTCACTGTGGCCCCTCACTGTGGCCCCTCATTGTGGCCCTTCACTGTGGCCCTTCACTGTGGCCCTTCACTGTGGTCCTTCACTGTGGCCCTCACTGTGGCCCTTCACTGTGGCCCTTCACTGTGGTCCTCACTGTGGCCCCTCACTGTGGCCCCTCATTGTGGTCCTCACTGTGGCCCTTCACTGTGGCCCTTCACTGTGGCCCTTCACTGTGGTCCTTCACTGTGGCCCTCACTGTGGCCCTTCACTGTGGCCCTTCACTGTGGTCCTCACTGTGGCCCCTCACTGTGGCCCCTCATTGTGGTCCTCACTGTGGCCCTTCACTGTGGCCCTTCACTGGGGCCCTCACTGTGGTCCTCACTGTGGCCCTTCACTGTGGCCCTCACTGTGGTCCCTCACTGTGGTCCTCACTGTGGTCCCTCACTGTGGTCCCTCACTGTGGTCCTCACTGTGGCCCTCACTGTGGTCCCTCACTGTGGTCCTCACTGTGGTCCCTCACTGTGGTCCCTCACTGTGGCCCTCACTGTGGCCCCTCACTGTGGCCCTCACTGTGGTCCCTCACTGTGGTCCCTCACTGTGGTCCCTCACTGTGGCCCTCACTGTGGCCCTCACTGTGGTCCTCACTGTGGCCCTCACTGTGGCCCTCACTGTGGCCCTCACTGTGGTCCTCACTGTGGTCCTCACTGTGGCCCCTCACTGTGGCCCCTCACTGTGGTCCTCACTGTGGCCCCTCACTGTGGCCCCTCACTGTGGCCCCTCACTGTGGCCCCTCACTGTGGTCCTCACTGTGGCCCTCACTGTGGCCCTCACTGTGGCCCCTCACTGTGGCCCCTCACTGTGGTCCCTCACTGTGGTCCCTCACTGTGGTCCTCACTGTGGCCCCTCACTGTGGTCCTCACTGTGGTTCCTCACTGTGGCCCTCACTGTGGTCCCTCACTGTGGTCCTCACTGTGGCCCCTCACTGTGGTCCTCACTGTGGCCCTCACTGTGGCCCCTCACTGTGGCCCTCACTGTGGCCCTCACTGTGGTCCCTCACTGTGGTCCTCACTGTGGTCCCTCACTGTGGCCCTCACTGTGGCCCTCACTGTGGTCCCTCACTGTGGTCCTCACTGTGGCCCCTCACTGTGGTCCCTCACTGTGGTCCCTCACTGTGGCCCTCACTGTGGCCCCTCACTGTGGCCCTCACTGTGGCCCTCACTGTGGTCCCTCACTGTGGTCCTCACTGTGGCCCCTCACTGTGGTCCTCACTGTGGCCCCTCACTGTGGCCCTTACTGTGGTCCCTCACTGTGGTCCTCACTGTGGTCCCTCACTGTGGCCCTCACTGTGGCCCTCACTGTGGTCCTCACTGTGGTCCCTCACTGTGGCCCTCACTGTGGTCCTCACTGTGGTCCTCACTGTGGCCCCTCACTGTGGTCCTCACTGTGGTCCTCACTGTGGTCCTCACTGTGGCCCTCACTGTGGCCCCTCACTGTGGTCCTCACTGTGGCCTCACTGTGGCCCCTCACTGTGGCCCCTCACTGTGGCCCTCACTGTGGTCCCTCACTGTGGTCCTCACTGTGGCCCTCACTGTGGCCCTCACTGTGGTCCCTCACTGTGGTCCTCACTGTGGTCCTCACTGTGGCCCCTCACTGTGGTCCCTCACTGTGGTCCCTCACTGTGGCCCTCACTGTGGCCCCTCACTGTGGCCCTCACTGTGGCCCTCACTGTGGTCCCTCACTGTGGCCCTCACTGTGGCCCCTCACTGTGGTCCTCACTGTGGCCCCTCACTGTGGCCCCTCACTGTGGCCCCTCACTGTGGCCCTCACTGTGGTCCTCACTGTGGTCCTCACTTTGGCCCCTCACTGTGGCCCCTCACTGTGGCCCTCACTGTGGTTCTCACTGTGGTCCTCACTGTGGCCCCTCACTGTGGTCCTCACTGTGGCCCCTCACTGTGGTTCTCACTGTGGCCCCTCACTGTGGCCCCTCACTGTGGCCCCTCACTGTGGCCCTCACTGTGGCACACAGGCTCCAGCTAAAGTGTAATGTGTGCAGGTAAATGTAAAGTAAAGAGATATGAACAGAAGAGTGTTTTTTTGTTTCTGAAGCGGTTTACGACTGAGGATTTTCTTCTTTAGAAACAAAAACAACCTGAACAACAATCATCTACTCTGTCACTAAAAGACATTAGCTTCATTAGCTTCATCTTTAGCCTCATATTTTCTGTATTGATGATAACCAAAATCCACCAAAATAAAAAACAGATCAAACAGGACGCATAATAAAGACAGTAAAGAGGTGTTTAGAATAAATTACCCATGAGGCCTTTTTGTGCAAATCAGAAATAGGTTCTGTTTAAAAATGGTTCTTAACTAAGTTTTGTGACTCCTGTTTTAAGCCTGGATCTTCAGGTATTTATTCTTAAACCTTTAAGCTTTAAACCTGAGGCCCCTGCTCAGAATAATGGGTGTGTTGCTTGTGTCCAGTGTGGAGCCCCCCCACTTTAAAGAGGAACCAGAGGAAGAGCAGCTGCCAGTCTCTCGTGTGTCTGTGAAAACTGAAGAGTGTCCTGCAGTCGCTCTGACGGATCCAAACAGAGGTACAGCAGGAAGTCTAAAAACGCGTTTGAGCTGGGCACATGACCCCTGACCTTTTGGGGGAAGCAGCCTGAGGTTAGAGACAGACGTGTAAAGAGGAGCTAGTGTTTATGATAAAGTGGAGAGTGTCGCTGACAGAACACACTCTTGTTGACATCAGTGACCTTTTCTCAGAAGCACAGCTGGGAACTTCTAAGAGTACTTTTACTGCACCATACTTATTCCTTTTACTTGAGTAGAGTTCTAAAGAAGTAATGCTGTTCTGACCAATCAGACGTAGCCCTGCAGTCACATGACCAAAGACAAACTGTGGAGGCTCAGTGGCTCAAACGCGCTTTAAATGCTACCATTAGCCGCTAACCCAAGTGCCAAGGGGGAAGGGCCGGAGACTTAGGAGCCTTAAAGGAGGATTCAAATGTGCATCCTTAGAAAAGATACAATAGTATTTATTTTTAATTCAAAAAGGCAGCAGTAGCTCAGTGGTAGAGCGGTCGTCCTTCAACCGGAAGGTAGGCGGTTCAATTCTCACTCTCCCCACAGTTCATACTGTCGTTGTGTCCTTGGGCAAGACACTTATCCCACCATGCCTCCAGTGGCTGTAACACTGGTAAAGACTGTAGATCAATGTAAGTCGCTCTGGATAAAAGCATCAGTAAATTAATAAATGTAAACATCTACACATTATTTGATATTTTTGTCTGAATACATCGATTATAAAAAAAATACATTGGACATTACAATCGAACAGAGGTGCACGTGGCAGAGTGGTTAGCACTCCTGCCTCACAGCAAGAAGGTCGTGAGTTCAAAACCCGGCCGACCCAAAACATTCTCGGCCGTCTCCGGTCTTTCTGTGAGGAGTCTGCATGTCCTCCGCGTGTTACTGTGGGTTCTCTCCGGGTACTCCGGTTCCTCCCACCGTCCTAACACATGCATGTACAGGTTAATCAGCAACCCTAAAGTGTCTCTAGTGAATGTGAGAGAGAATGGTTGTCTGTCACTGTCTGTCTCTAAATGTCAGCCCTGCGACAGCCCTCGGGCCCAAAGCTACTGGGATAGGCTCCAGTCACCCGCGACCCCAAACGGGACAAAGCGGTAGAAAATTAATGAATGAATCAAACAGTTACTTTTAACCAATAACATTTTATTATCCACCACTTTTACCCTTCTCCTTATTCTTCACTCTGTGTCCTGCAGGTGTTCAGTTTGTGCCGGTGAAGAGTGAAGAAGAGCTGGGCCCCAGTCCGGAGCCCCCCCACATTAAAGAGGAACCAGAGGAAGAACAGCTGCAGGAGTTCCCTCCTGTCTGTGTGAAAAGTGAAGATGATGAAGACAAGTCCTCTGTGCTTCATCAAAGAGCACCTGAGGAGAACCGAGAGGAAACTAATGGAGAGGACTGTGGAGCAGAAGCAGGCTGCAGCTCAGATCCACTCACACTTTTACACTCAGACTCTGAGCACACGGACCACTCTGACGACTGGACTCAGGAGCAGACTCAGGGGAAAAGAAGGTTCTCACTGATGAACCCTGAGTCCTCTGTGAGAGACGTGGGAGGAAACCTCAAAAAACACAAGTGCTCTAAATGTGGGAAGAGGTTTCCTCGTAAATCTGAGTTACAGAGACATGTGTTGATTCACACAGAAGAGAAACCTTACAGATGCTCAGTTTGTGGGCGAAAATGTCGACTCAAGAAACAACTGGAGTTACACATGAGAATTCACACAGGAGAGAAACCCCACACCTGTTCTGTTTGTGGAAGTGGTTATGGAAGGAAAAGTACTCTGAGGAAACATATGATAATAATCCATTCTAAAGACCAGCCTTTACCGAAAAGTTCCTCAGTGATAAATCAAGACTCGAGACAAAACTCCAATCCACACAAATGCCTTGAGTGTGGGAAAGAGTATCATTATAATTCAGATTTACAGAAACACATGTTAGTTCACTCAGGAGAAAGGCCTTACAAATGTCCAGTTTGTGAGAAACGTTTCAGACTCAACAGTATTCTTAAGGACCACATGGTAACTCACACAGGAGAGAAACCTTACAGCTGTTCAGTTTGTGAGAAGAGTTTTGGAAAGAAAAGTACTCTGAGAAAACATGTGAAAATCCATTCAGAGGCCTGCACTCAGGACCAGTCTTTAGTGGAAAAGTTGTCCACAGTGATGAACCCTGACCCCTCTGTGACAGACGTTAGAGGAAACACCAGACGATACAAATGCTCCGAGTGCGAGAAGATGTTTTGGCGTTATGCATATTTAAGAAAACATGTGTTAATGCACACACAGGGGCCTCACAAATGTCCAGTTTGTGAGAAATATTTCAGTCGTAAAAGTTCTGTTACTAAACATATGAAGTGTCACACAGGAGAGAAACCTTACAGCTGTTCGGTTTGTGAAAAAACATATAGAAGGAAAAGTACTTTGAGGAAACATATAAAAATCCATTCAGAAGATGGCCCTCAAGTCCAGTCTTCACTAAACAAACGTGTCACAAAGATGTCCTCTGCGAGAGAAGTGGGAGGAAACGGTAAACGGCACAAATGCTCTGAGTGTGGGAAAGGGTTTAAGCAGAAATCAGATTTACAGAGACACGTGTCCATTCACACAGAACAAAAGCCTCACAAATGTTCAGTTTGTGGGAAAGGCTTCAAGCAGAACAATGCACTTAATGATCATATGAGGCTTCACACTGGAGAGAAACTTCACACGTGTACAGTCTGTGAGAGAACATATTTACATCAATATGAACTGAGGAAACACATGAGGACCCATTCAGACGACTGCACTCAGGACCGGGCTCTACAGGAAAAACTCTCAGTAATGATCACTATCGACCGCTCTCTGAGAGATGTTGGAGGAAACCACAAACGCTACAAATGCTCCGAGTGCGGGAAGAGGTTTTTGCGTTATGCATATCTAAGAAAACATGTGTTAAAGCACGCGTAGGGGCCTCATAAATGTTAGGTTTGTGAGAAATGTTTCAGTCGGTAAACTTCACACAAGAGAGAAACCTTACACCCGCTCAGTTTGTGAAAAAAGAAAAGAACGAAGGATAGTCTGAAGACACAGGGAAGTCATTCAGAGGTTTGTACTTCACTGAAAAGATAAATACTGCTCTGTGACTGATGTAAAGGTTTAATACATTTCTCCAGTTTCTTAGAGGCTCCCAGTGCGTGAATGAATCTAAAACTCTTGTGTTTTAAAAGCCACTGTAAAGTCTTGTGGAGGTTGGACTCAGTAACACTGCAGCAGGTCCGAGAGCTCTGCAGGAGGTCCGAGAGCTCTGCAGGAGGTCCGAGAGCTCTGCTGCAGGTCCGAGAGCTCTGCAGGTCCGAGAGGTCCGAGCTCTGCAGCAGGTCCGAGAGCTCTGCTGCAGGTCCGAGCTCTGCAGCAGGTCCGAGCTCTGCAGGAGGTCCGAGAGCTCTGCAGCAGGTCCGAGAGCTCTGCAGCAGGTCCGAGAGCTCTGCTGCAGGTCCGAGAGCTCTGCAGCAGGTCCGAGCTCTGCAGGAGGTCCGAGAGCTCTGCAGCAGGTCCGAGAGCTCTGCAGGTCCGAGAGCTCTGCAGGAGGTCCGAGAGGTCCGAGCTCTGCTGCAGGTCCGAGAGCTCTGCAGCAGGTCCGAGAGGTCCGAGCTCTGCTGCAGGTCCGAGAGCTCTGCAGGAGGTCCGAGAGCTCTGCTGCAGGTCCGAGAGCTCTGCAGGTCCGAGAGGTCCGAGCTCTGCAGCAGGTCCAAGAGCTCTGCTGCAGGTCCGAGAGCTCTGCAGGAGGTCTGAGAGCTCTGCAGGTCCGAGAGGTCCGAGAGCTCTGCAGCAGGTCCGAGCTCTGCAGCAGGTCCGAGAGCTCTGCTGCAGGTCCGAGAGCTCTGCAGGTCCGAGAGGTCCGAGCTCTGCAGCAGGTCCAAGAGCTCTGCTGCAGGTCCGAAACCGCAGCAGCAGGTCACCTGACTGCCACCTGTCAGGTCACAACACCGCTTCCAGACCTCGTTTTTTCAGACAGCGCCTGCTGTTTTGAAGATTTTGTAACACCTGAATTAAATTACTGATAGAAGGCAATCTAATATTTTTCCTTTTTAAATAAAATATGCTACAATTAAATGTATTATTATAGAAAATATTACACATTACTGGGTTATGATTTAATGCATTAAATCTGGTTTATTTCTTACTAATTGTTTTGTAAATAAACTTTTTCTGTTACTCAAATATTTTTATAGTAATTTATTGTTTTCCTAATTTTTAAGGATTTTTCACATTCTGTAGTTTTGTGTTGGTCACTACACAAACATTAACTCTATCTTTACAAACAATAAATAATACTGCTCAGTCATTTTCTCACACCAAACTTTATTTTGAAAACATAAAGAAATTTAAACATTGGTTGATAAAAGTCCTCCTGCCAAAACAACAAAGCATCTATTAAAATCAACTTGCTCTAAAAATAATTTGGAACCAATGCTGACAGATATTATAAAAAATAAATGATACCTTTGCTTTAAACGTATCATTTTAAATAAGGTGTCCTCCTCCCGCAGCCTGCCCCCTAGTGGCCTCCCCCAGAGCTGCTCTCGGTCTGTGTTTTTGAACAGGCAGCTGTCAGGACGCCCCTCTCAGTGAACTCGTGAGGACCCCTGTGTGATTAGCTCTGAAGCTAACTGTGACAAACAGCCCCAAAGCGGAGCCTTAAAGTGAACAGAGCGCAGTGAAACATGGCAGAAGTGAAGCTGAAGGAGGAGACGGAGCTGTGGGACCCACCAAACACCAAACACAGGTCAGAGCACCGCCGACAGGGGGCGCAGGAGACGTTCAGTGTGATTCTGTCACAAAAGAACAGATGTATATAACAGTCACTGGTTTAAACCTGCTCCAATCCAACTAAAACCTGTTCAGATTCAACTAAAACCTGTTCAGATCCAACTAAAACCTGTTCAGATCCAACTAAAACCTGTTCAGATCC
The DNA here is from genome assembly GCA_024349245.1 of Neodontobutis hainanensis. Taxonomy (NCBI): domain Eukaryota; kingdom Metazoa; phylum Chordata; class Actinopteri; order Gobiiformes; family Odontobutidae; genus Neodontobutis; species Neodontobutis hainanensis. The sequence goes on from JALDNG010001367.1 coordinate 66,963, forward strand.
AACTAAAACCTGTTCAGATCCAACTAAAACCTGTTCAAATCCAACTAAAACCTGTTCAGATCCAACTAAAACCTGTTCAGATCCAACTAAAACCTGTTCAGATCCAACTAAAACCTGTTCAGATCCAACTAAAACCTGTTCAGATCCAACTAAAACCTGTTCAGAGCCAACTAAAACCTGCTCCAATCCAACTAAAACCTGTTCAAATCCAACTAAAACCTGTTCAGATCCAACTAAAACCTGTTCAAATCCAACTAAAACCTGCTCCAATCCAACTAAAACCTGTTCAGATCCAACTAAAACCTGTTCAGATCCAACTAAAACCTGTTCAGATCCAACTAAAACCTGTTCAAATCCAACTAAAACCTGTTCAAATCCAACTAAAACCTGTTCAAATCCAACTAAAACCTGCTCCAATCCAACTAAAACCTGCTCCAATCCAACTAAAACCTGCTCAAATCCAACCAAAACCTGTTCAAATCCAACTAAAACCTGCTCCAATCCAACTAAAACCTGTTCAAATTCAACTAAAACCTGTTCAAATCCAACTAAAACCTGTTCAAATCCAACTAAAACCTGTTCAAATTCAACTAAAACCTGCTCAAATTCAACTAAAACCTGCTCAAATTCAACTAAAACCTGCTCAAATCCAAATAAAACCTGCTCAAATCCTATTGAAACCTGTTCAAATCCAACTAAAACCTGCTCAAATCCAACCAAAACCTGTTCAAATTCAACCAAAACCTGTTCAAATTCAACTAAAACCTGTTCAAATCCAACTAAAACCTGTTCAAATCCAACTAAAACCTGCTCCAATCCAACTAAAACCTGTTCAAATCCAACTAAAACCTGTTCAAATCCAACTAAAACCTGCTCCAATCCAAATAAAACCTGTTCAAATCCAACTAAAACCTGTTCAAATTCAACTAAAACCTGTTCAAATCCAACTAAAACCTGCTCCAATCCAAATAAAACCTGTTCAAATCCAACTAAAACCTGTTCAAATCCAACTAAAACCTGTTCAGATCCAACTAAAACCTGTTCAAATCCAACTAAAACCTGCTCAAATCCAACTAAAACCTGCTCAAATCCAACTAAAACCTGCTCAAATCCAAATAAAACCTGCTCAAATCCTATTGAAACCTGTTCTAGTCCATGTAAAGCCTGTTCTATTCCATGTAAAGGCTGTTCTAGTCCATGTAAAGGCTGTTCTAGTCCATGTAAAGCCTGTTCTAGTCCATGTAAAGCCTGTTCTAGTCCATGTAAAGCCTGCTCTAGTCCATGTAAAGCCTGTTCTAGTCCATGTAAAGCCTGTTCTGTTTCTTGTGTATCAGTCAGATGAAGGAGCCTCAGCAGAAACTCTCTCAGATCCTCGAGGACTCAGACAAAGGTACCACACTCTACATCTCTGCACTGCACAAGACATGTGTACACATCACCAGCAGGTCAGAGGTTTGGTCCACCCTAGGAGGAGGTAGAAAGGAGAAAAACAAAAGTGCTAAATACTACTGAAAATAGGCAGATGTAATAATAATATGAGCGGTTGAGTGTGTACCTACAGCTACAACCAGTGTGAGTGTGAACCTACAGCTACAACCAGTGTAAACCTAACCCTATGATCAATCAGTCTCCATATGTTGGTGAAATAAGTAAGTTTTGAGTTTGCTTTTGAAAATCTCAACAGAGTCAGATCGTCGCACTTCCACCGGGAGCACATTCCACAAAAATGGGGCTCTATAAGAAAAGGCTCTGTAGCAGACTTCTTCTTTATTCGAGGAAGTTGAAGGAGGCGTCCTGAGAGCGAAGGGTACGAGCTGGAGTATACCAGGTGATAAGGTCAGAGAGGTAAGAGGGCGCGCGTCCACAAAGGATTTTATAGGTTAACAAGAGAACTTTGAAATCAGCTCTAACATGAGGAAGTGTAATGAAGCCAGGACCGGAGTAATGTGATCAAACTTCCTGGTCTTTGTTAAAAGTCTGGCGGCTGTATTTTGGACCATTTGTAGTCTGTGAGTACTTTTCCTCGGCAGTCCAGAGAATAACGCAGTAGTCCAGCCTGGATGTGACAAATGCATGAATGAGAATTTCAGCATCAGCTAAAGAGAGGCAGGAGGGAGTTTTTGAGATATTCCTCAAGTGAAAAAAGCCCAGTTTAGTGACCTCACTAATGTGCTGCTGCAGAGATAGTGTGGAGTCAAAAATGACACCGAGGTTCCTCACAGTGTTGCGCCAACACACAGTTGTTGATCGAGACAGTAAGATTGTTGAACTTGTGCCGATGACTGGCAGGACCAATTAACAAGAGCTCTGTTTTATCCGAGTTCAAATGGAGGAAGTTTTGATACATCCATGTTTTAATTAAAATGAGGCAGGCCTCTAGACGCATGATGTCAGTATTATTCACTTTTATTGGTAGATACAGCTGTGTATCATCGGCATAACAGTGGAAGTTTACTCCATAACATCTGATGATTTGTCCCAATGGTGTAACATATAGTGAAAAAAGTATGGGACCGAGCACAGACCCTTGTGGCACACCGAACTTCACTGGTGCCGTGGAGGAGAAGGATTTATTAAAAGAGACAAAATGAGACCTATCACACAGATAGGATTCTAACCAAGAAAGAGCAGAGCCAGAGATGCCAAAAACATCTTTAAGTCTGTTGATTAGCACTGCAGGATCAATCGTATCAAATGCAGCTGAGATCCAGCAATAACAGTAGAGCCGATGAGTCCTCGTCCATCTGAAGGAGGAGATCATTAGTCACTTTGAGTTCCTCTGCTCCTGAGACGCGCTTGCATTGTTCCCTTGGAGACTGAAAGTTGTCACTTGCTTTGGTTGGTGTTTTGAAATGCGTTTGAGATCATTTATGCTATACTTTTATCAGGGGTCTCAGTCAGAGGTGAGGGACTCGAGTCACATGACATATAATAAACAAACAGCAATAAGATAAAAAATATATATAATTACTGTAACGTCAGCCTCACTAATCGGTGTCTGTGCCTTTAGCGCTGCACAATTCAAACCGCGCCAAAGATGGAAGACAGTAATGTTAGTCGAGTGCCACAAATAGTGTCGTTTGGCAAAGGACTTTGAACTGGGCCGTGCCAATAAAAAAAGATTTGCAAGATTCAAAATATGCAACGCAAGAATATCTGACGCGACAACCACAACGCGTCAAATTTCATTCGACATTTCAAGAGCCACAAGTAAAGGTAAGAAAGTCTTCTCTTCTAGTCAGTTTCACTAAGGGCTGTAACGATTACTAATGTAATGAATTAATCTTTTATGTTTGTCATAATTTGGCCTTGGTTGCATATTATGTTTTTTCTTATTAGAAATGTGGCCATTATCATTACTGATGCGTCCCGTAAAAAGATGTAACGTTATTGAGGAATAACAGTGGCGTAGCCTGAATTTTAATGTTGATAAGCGTCTTAAAAAGAGCGGGCTGTTCCATTTATTACATGTAGTCTATAATGTCTGTATTAAATGTGCACGTTGTCAAGTGTTTGTGGACTGCGTGTGGAAACTAAAAGGCATGGCGATTATACCTTACGTCATGACAGGCTAACATGTGATCGCCTACAAATTTCTAAGAGTTTTTTGTTTTTTTTGCACTAATTTTAGAATGAGATCTTATATTTGTAAATATTACATTATTAGTAGTATTTATTTCTTTTTATTTTATTTTTTCTTCAGAAATTGGAAGTGCTGCACAATAAACCATTAAAAGTTTGGAATCTTGATTAAAATACCCAAGTAATCTTATTCCTAAATGACAATGTTCAAAGTACGATCACAGCAAAGATTACATTTTGCATTGGCGTCATGTATAAGTATTAAAATGAGAATCATGCCGCTCTAGGATATTGTGTATGTTTGTGTGTTTTACCTTTGATTCTCCAGGAGGCAGAGCGTAAAGATATGGAACAGAGAAGAGCAAATCAAAGGTGATGAAACTGGGCTGTTCTTAATCCACAAAAAGCAAAATAAATCTACTCATGTCAGCCCTGCTGCCCAGCTCAACCTTTACCTGTTCACTGTTCCAAACTGCAGTGCACCTGTCGAGCGAGTGTTCAGTCATGGGGAGAGTATCATGCGCCCCAGCGTTCACAGCTTAGTGCCATGTCTTTTCTGTTTTAACTAAACTGAGTTAGACAGATTGGATTATACATCTTAGACTCTAAATGTTTTGTGTAAACTACACAATTTTATTTTGAAATAATAATGTAGCACAGATATGATTCGTATATTGCAAATGTATAATGAATAAGCTACATTATTTATGTTTACATGTTCATCTTTTCTGTGCAAAAATAAATCTGTATCGAAAAAAATGTACCTCTTTTTATTTTGGTGCTGTGACTTGACTTGAAACTTACCAGGACTCGACTTGACTTGCTTAATTGATCTGAACTGTGACTTGAGACTTGCTTGGACTTGACCATGTTTGACTCTGCTCCTGATAGCTGGCTACAGCCATGGTGTCCATGATAGAGAAGCTGTATTTAGTCCTGTCCTGCTCTTGCACCAGTTTTGTAAAAACGATGGTTTCAGATTAAACTTTCTGCTGTCGATGTGTGTCCTGCAGGCGTCCAGCTTCCGTTTCACATCATCATTAAAGAGGAACCAGAGGAAGAGCAGCTGCAGGAGTTCACTCCTGTCTGTGTGAAAAGTCTGGCGGCTGTATTTTGGACCATTTGTAGTCTGTGAGTACTTTTCCTCGGCAGTCCAGAGAATAACGCAGTAGTCCAGCCTGGATGTGACAAATGCATGAATGAGAATTTCAGCATCAGCTAAAGAGAGGCAGGAGGGAGTTTTTGAGATATTCCTCAAGTGAAAAAAGCCCAGTTTAGTGACCTCACTAATGTGCTGCTGCAGAGATAGTGTGGAGTCAAAAATGACACCGAGGTTCCTCACAGTGTTGCGCCAACACACAGTTGTTGATCGAGACAGTAAGATTGTTGAACTTGTGCCGATGACTGGCAGGACCAATTAACAAGAGCTCTGTTTTATCCGAGTTCAAATGGAGGAAGTTTTGAGACATCCATGTTTTAATTGAAACGAGGCAGGCCTCTAGACGCATGATGTCAGTATTATTCACTTTTATTGGTAGATACAGCTGTGTATCATCGGCATAACAGTGGAAGTTCACTCCATAACTTCTGATGATTTGTCCCAATGGTGTAACATATAGTGAAAAAAGTATGGGACCGAGCACAGACCCTTGTGGCACACCGAACTTCACTGGTGCCGTGGAGGAGAAGGATTTATTAAAAGAGACAAAATGAGACCTATCACACAGATAGGATTCTAACCAAGAAAGAGCAGAGCCAGAGATGCCAAAAACATCTTTAAGTCTGTTGATTAGCACTGCAGGATCAATCGTATCAAATGCAGCTGAGATCCAGCAATAACAGTAGAGCCGATGAGTCCTCGTCCATCTGAAGGAGGAGATCATTAGTCACTTTGAGTTCCTCTGCTCCTGAGACGCGCTTGCATTGTTCCCTTGGAGACTGAAAGTTGTCACTTGCTTTGGTTGGTGTTTTGAAATGCGTTTGAGATCATTTATGCTATACTTTTATCAGGGGTCTCAGTCAGAGGTGAGGGACTCGAGTCACATGACATATAATAAACAAACAGCAATAAGATAAAAAATATATATAATTACTGTAACGTCAGCCTCACTAATCGGTGTCTGTGCCTTTAGCGCTGCACAATTCAAACCGCGCCAAAGATGGAAGACAGTAATGTTAGTCGAGTGCCACAAATAGTGTCGTTTGGCAAAAGGACTTTGAACTGGGCCGTGCCAATAAAAAAAAGATTTGCAAGATTCAAAATATGCAACGCAAGAATATCTGACGCGACAACCACAACGTCAAATTTCATTCGACATTTCAAGAGCCACAAGTAAAGGTAAGAAAGTCTTCTCTTTCTAGTCAGTTTCACTAAGGGCTGTAACGATTACTAATGTAATGAATTAATCTTTTATGTTTGTCATAATTTGGCCTTGGTTGCATATTATGTTTTTTCTTATTAGAAATGTGGCCATTATCATTACTGATGCGTCCCGTAAAAAGATGTAACGTTATTGAGGAATAACAGTGGCGTAGCCTGAATTTTAATGTTGATAAGCGTCTTAAAAAGAGCGGGCTGTTCCATTTATTACATGTAGTCTATAATGTCTGTATTAAATGTGCACGTTGTCAAGTGTTTGTGGACTGCGTGTGGAAACTAAAAGGCATGGCGATTATACCTTACGTCATGACAGGCTAACATGTGATCGCCTACAAATTTCTAAGAGTTTTTTGTTTTTTTTGCACTAATTTTAGAATGAGATCTTATATTTGTAAATATTACATTATTAGTAGTATTTATTTCTTTTTATTTTATTTTTTCTTCAGAAATTGGAAGTGCTGCACAATAAACCATTAAAAGTTTGGAATCTTGATTAAAATACCCAAGTAATCTTATTCCTAAATGACAATGTTCAAAGTACGATCACAGCAAAGATTACATTTTGCATTGGCGTCATGTATAAGTATTAAAATGAGAATCATGCCGCTCTAGGATATTGTGTATGTTTGTGTGTTTTACCTTTGATTCTCCAGGAGGCAGAGCGTAAAGATATGGAACAGAGAAGAGCAAATCAAAGGTGATGAAACTGGGCTGTTCTTAATCCACAAAAAGCAAAATAAATCTACTCATGTCAGCCCTGCTGCCCAGCTCAACCTTTACCTGTTCACTGTTCCAAACTGCAGTGCACCTGTCGAGCGAGTGTTCAGTCATGGGGAGAGTATCATGCGCCCCAGCGTTCACAGCTTAGTGCCATGTCTTTTCTGTTTTAACTAAACTGAGTTAGACAGATTGGATTATACATCTTAGACTCTAAATGTTTTGTGTAAACTACACAATTTTATTTTGAAATAATAATGTAGCACAGATATGATTCGTATATTGCAAATGTATAATGAATAAGCTACATTATTTATGTTTACATGTTCATCTTTTCTGTGCAAAAATAAATCTGTATCGAAAAAAATGTACCTCTTTTTATTTTGGTGCTGTGACTTGACTTGAAACTTACCAGGACTCGACTTGACTTGCTTAATTGATCTGAACTGTGACTTGAGACTTGCTTGGACTTGACCATGTTTGACTCTGCTCCTGATAGCTGGCTACAGCCATGGTGTCCATGATAGAGAAGCTGTATTTAGTCCTGTCCTGCTCTTGCACCAGTTTTGTAAAAACGATGGTTTCAGATTAAACTTTCTGCTGTCGATGTGTGTCCTGCAGGCGTCCAGCTTCCGTTTCACATCATCATTAAAGAGGAACCAGAGGAAGAGCAGCTGCAGGAGTTCACTCCTGTCTGTGTGAAAAGTGAAGATGATGAAGACAAGTCCTCTGTGCTTCATCAAAGAGCACCTGAGGAGAACCGAGAGGAAACTAATGGAGAGGACTGTGGAGCAGAAGCAGGCTGCAGCTCAGATCCACTCACACTTTTACACTCAGACTCTGAGGGACACAGCTCTGACCACACGGACCACACGGACCTCTCTGACGACTGGACTCCAGACCGAGCTTCAGTGAAAAGAAGCTATGCAATGATAAACCCTGACTCCGCTGCAAGTGAAGTGGGAGAAAACTCTAAACAACACCAATGCTCTGAGTGTGAGAAGAGATTTCTGAGCAAACACCATTTACAGAGCCATATGTTGACTCACACAGGAGAGAAGCCCTTCAGCTGCTCATTTTGTCAGAAATGCTTTGGAAACCGATGCAACCTTAACAGACACATGACAATTCACACAGGAGAGACACCCTTAAGCTGCTCAGTTTGTAACAAAGGCTTTTCACATAGATCCAATCTTCGACAACATACATTAACTCACACAGGAGAGAAGCCCTTCAGCTGTTCAGTTTGTAAAAAATGCTTTGCAGACAGAACCCACCTCAACAGACATATGAGAATTCACACAGGAGAGAAACCCTTCAGCTGCTCGGTTTGCAACAAAGGCTTTTCACATAGATCCAATCTTCGACAACATACATTAACTCACACAGGAGAGAAGCCCTTCAGCTGTTCAGTTTGTAACAAAAGCTTTGGAGACCGATGCAACCTTAACAGACACATGAAAACTCACACAGGAGAGAAGCCCTTCAGCTGCTCGGTTTGTGAGAAATGCTTTGGAAACCGATGCAGCCTTGAAAGACATATGGCAATTCACACAGGAAATAAACCTTACCAATGCTCACTTTGTAAAAAATGTTTTTCATGTAAATCTAACCTTCAAAAACATACAGTAACTCACACAGGAGAAAAACCTTACCAGTGCCCACTGTGTAAAAAAGATTTTTCAAGGAAATCCAACCTTCCTCAACATATACTAACTCACACAGGAGAAAAGCCCTTCATATGCTCCATTTGTCAAAAGAGCTTTTCTCAGAAAAGTCGTCTTAAACAACATGCAGTAATTCACACAGGAGAGAAACCATTCAGCTGCTCAGTTTGTGAAAAATGCTTTGCAGACAGAGCTAACCTCAATAAACACATAAAAACTCACACACGAGAGAGACCGTGCAAATGATAACAATGTAAAAAGGTTTTTCCACAATCAAATGTTCTTTAATAACCTTCATTTACTCACACAGGAAAGAAACCCTTCAGTAGCTCAGTTTGTAAAAATGCTTTGCAGACAGATGCAACCTCAGAGTTCACACAAAAGAGAAGCCCTACAAAAAACACCATATTATGAATGCACACCATCTTTCATTAACCATATGAAACCCCAGATTAGACCTGGAGCAAACGACTCAGTTTCTGACGTGACGTCCAATAAAGAGCCGAGCTCTCCTTTGGCACAAAGCAGGATAAATTAAGCACTATCCAAACCTAACAACCTGTTAGAGAGTACACCTCCAAACTCCAACACCGGAGTGTTGTCTCCATCCATCTCCCTCTGATCTGGGGTCAGGTCACGGGGGCAGGGGTCAAACTAGACATCCTGCTCCTTTGACCACAAATCTGCAGCTGAAGGTCCCGGTTCAACAAAGACAACAGTACAACGGTAACCAATCCTGTGGTCCCCAAACCAACTCCCTCCGGCCCCGGGCTGTGGTTTAAACCTGAAGTTTGTAAGGTATAATGAAATGTAGTTCAACTCAAACCTGGTGTAAAATGACCTTTCAGCTGTTCAGTTTGGGAGCGTTTATGACCTAGCACCTGTAGCCCCTCGCAGATGACAGGTGCACTTTGAGTGTACAGACAGTTTCCTTCTTCATTTGATGCTTAGAGCTATATTTAAAAGGTTGATGTGAACTGAGTTACCTCCGGAGCACGTTGAGTCTGTCGGTGTTTTTACTAGCTTTTACAAATGTTGTGATATTGTACGTGTCTGTAACACTTGTCTTATACTTGTGTCTAAGCTTTAATGTCTCTACGTACTGTAATTAGTGTCTGACTGTTTATAACGTGTCTTATTTTTAGGATTACGTGAATATCTGTCTGGGGACTACGAATGAAAAATACCCTTTTGGCGAACTCTGGTACTTTTACAGAAATGTTTATTAATGTAAACGACATTGGACTCTGTAAAGTTCTGCATGAGACAAATAAAACTTGTGTCTGATCTTTTCTGACTCTGGTTCTTTATGTTTTCCTTCAGGCAAGAATAAAAGTCAGATTCAAGGTTCAATAGTTTATTTCAGAGGAAGAGAATCGTTCAAAGTGTCAGAGTCTGGTGTGTTGTGAGTTCAGGCTCTGGTCTGTTACATAAAAGACTCATTCATGCTCTGAAATATTCCTCCTGAAGCAAAGGGAACAAAAATGTGCATTTGAAGGCAACCTTTTATGTTCGTCTGCTTTTCATCTTTTTCTGAGCAGCTGCAGGACCAAAACAGTACAACCAGCTTTTTAGACTGAACTCCTCTCTTTGAATTAAGATGAATATCTTTATGTCAGTGTGGGATCAAACACAAAACCTTTCAGAAAACAGACTAGTTGTGGACTTATAAAGTGTGGAAATGAGCACACATGCACAAACCTACATGCACTGTCTTATTTATTTAGAACTCTTTTAATGGTTGAAGTTAATGTGAGCCTGTTTCTGGGACATTCAAACCCAATGGATCCAAAAACATGACAACCACTGGCCCAACTTTGGCCCCCCTGGTTTAAAGAGGATTATTATTGTGCTTATTTCCAAACACAATGTTAGGGTTTTTTTAACCCATTTCTTTTTCTTTTTCATTCTCTTCAAAGGTGATACACTCTGGAGGTAAATAAAGATTATTGTTCGCTCCAAAACAAACACACACTGGTGTCAGTGCATGTATTAAATATGTATTTATCTTTCATCATTAATATCAATAATGTCGTTTGGCTTCTTCCCTCCTCTTCATAAAGCCCTGGGGAAAGAAATGGAGTGCGTGGGGGATTATTTTCTGCCCTCAGTTCACAGGATCTTATTGTGAATTATCTTGTGTAAAACCCACAGTGGAGCTGGAGCGCTGAGTCCAGAACCTGCTGAAAGATCTGAGCCAAAGTCACATTCGGATGTTCATATGAGAGACTTGAGCTCCTGAACAGAGCAGGACATGACACTGAGCAGCCCTTTGAGCCTCAGTGTCACCATGTGTTCCTTCTGCTTTAATACAAGTCTCTGTGGTTTCAGACACATGCCCAACGCTCCTTTTGTGAAACACAGAAATGATAATTATTGTCGGTAAATGTAAATGTACCTTAGAGCTGTTTCAGCTTTTTCCTTAGAAACAAAACTGCAGTAAAGACCAGACTTCACTGAAAACTGGTTCCAAAAAGATAAATACTGACTTCTCTGAGTGAAGTCAAAGCTTAAACACATTTATTTCAGGTTTTATTATGTTTTACTGTTGTGTTTTCACTTATTAAATAATAATATATTTTAGTAAAAGTGTTTTTAGTTGTACTTTTTTCTCTCGACTCAACACCAGCACCACACAGAGAGCTTTCAGCTCTTAAGAGTTCCCGTACTTTTCCAATAAAAGTCAAATAAAGGTTTTCTTGTCTCAGAGCTGAGCCTGAAGTGTCCGGTCCTGGCCTGTAGGGGGCAGCGTCACGCGCACAGCCGCCCGGAAACAAGAGGCTCGGTGTGTGTGTGGTGTGAGCAGCAGGGGGCGGTAATGATCCTAAAGTGTAGTTGTGGAGTGTGTCAGGGCCGTTAGCTGCAGCTAAAGCTACAGACACAGTTTGTAAAAATGTCTAAAGGCCAGAAGCTGAGAGCTTTGGTGAATGAGCGCCTGACTGCGGCAGCGGAAGAGATATTTGAGCTGTTTGAAAGAACCATAGCGGAGTATGAGGAGGAAGTGCACAGGTTCAAACAAAGGAACAACACACAACAACAACTACTGGACCAAGTGTTGGAGCCACGAGTGCTCTTACACAGAACAGGTCGGTTCTCTTTGTTTCTTATTAAACAGATGTGTGCTGTTCATGAAACTCTCTGAGAAAAGTGTTTTCAGCCTGAATCCCAGCTGCTTCTATAAAGACCAGTGTAGACTCAGATCCAGACTAACTTCAGGCTAACACCAGGCTAACACCAGACTAACTCTAGATTAACTACAGACTAACTCCAGACTGACTCCAGACTGACTTCAGGCTAACACCAGGCTAACACCAGGCTAACACCAGGCTAACACCAGGCTAACACCAGACTGACTCCAGACTGACTCTAGACTGACACCAGACTGACTCCAGACTAACTCCAGGCTAACTCCAGACTGACTCCAGGCTAACTCCAGGCTAACTCCAGACTAACTCCAGACTAACTCCAGGCTGACTCCAGACTAACTCCAGACTAATTCCAGACTGACTCCAGACTAACTCCAGGCTAACTCCAGACTAACTCCAGACTAACTCCAGGCTGACTCCAGACTAACTCCAGACTAACTCCAGACTGACTCCAGACTGACTCCAGACTGACTCTAGACTGACACCAGACTAACTCCAGGCTGACTCCAGACTGACTCCAGACTAACTCCAGACTGACGCCAGACTGACGCCAGACTAACACTAGACTAACTCCAGACTAATTCCAGACTAACTCCAGACTGACTCCAGACTAACTCCAGACTGACCCCAGACTAACACTAGACTGACTCCAGACTAACTCCAGACTAACTTCAGACTAACACTAGACTAACTCCAGACTAACTCCAGACTGACTCCAGACTAACACTAGACTGACTCCAGACTAACACTAGACTGACTCCAGACTGACTCCAGACTGACTCCAGACTGACTCCAGACTAACTCCAGACTAACTCCAGACTAACTCCAGACTAACACTAGACTGACTCCAGACTGACTCCAGACTGACTCCAGACTGACTCCAGACTAACTCCAGACTGACTCCAGACTAACACTAGACTAACTCCAGACTAACTCCAGACTAACACTAGACTAACTCCAGACTAACTCCAGACTGACTCCAGACTAACACTAGACTGACTCCAGACTGACTCCAGACTAACTCCAGACTAACTCCAGACTAACACTAGACTAACTCCAGACTAACTCCAGACTAACACCAGACTAACTCCAGACTAACTCCAGACTAACTCCAGACTAACACCAGACTAACACCAGACTAACTCCAGACTAACTCCAGACTAACTCCAGACTGACTCCAGACTAACACTAGACTAACTCCAGACTAACTCCAGACTAACACTAGACTAACTCCAGACTAACACTAGACTAACTCCAGACTAACACTAGACTAACACTAGACTAACTCCAGACTAACTCCAGACTAACTCCAGACTAACTCCAGACTGACTCCAGACTGACTCCAGACTGACTCCAGACTAACTCCAGACTAACTCCAGACTAACACTAGACTGACTCCAGACTGACTCCAGACTGACTCCAGACTGACTCCAGACTGACTCCAGACTAACACTAGACTAACTCCAGACTAACTCCAGACTAACTCCAGACTAACTCCAGACTAACTCCAGACTAACTCCAGACTAACTCCAGACTGACTCCAGACTGACTCCAGACTAACTCCAGACTAACTCCAGACTAACACTAGACTAACTCCAGACTAACTCCAGACTAACTCCAGACTAACTCCAGACTAACTCCAGACTAACTCCAGACTAACTCCAGACTGACTCCAGACTAACACTAGACTAACTCCAGACTAACACTAGACTAACACTAGACTGACTCCAGACTAACACTAGACTAACTCCAGACTAACTCCAGACTAACTCCAGACTAACTCCAGACTGACTCCAGACTGACTCCAGACTAACACTAGACTAACTCCAGACTAACTCCAGACTAACACTAGACTAACTCCAGACTAACTCCAGACTAACTCCAGACTAACTCCAGACTGACTCCAGACTAACACTAGACTAACTCCAGACTAACTCCAGACTAACACTAGACTAACTCCAGACTAACACTAGACTAACTCCAGACTAACTCCAGACTAACTCCAGACTAACACTAGACTAACTCCAGACTAACTCCAGACTGACTCCAGACTAACACTAGACTGACTCCAGACTAACACTAGACTGACTCCAGACTGACTCCAGACTGACTCCAGACTAACTCCAGACTAACTCCAGACTAACTCCAGACTAACACTAGACTGACTCCAGACTGACTCCAGACTGACTCCAGACTAACTCCAGACTGACTCCAGACTAACTCCAGACTAACTCCAGACTAACTCCAGACTAACACTAGACTAACTCCAGACTGACTCCAGACTGACTCCAGACTAACACTAGACTGACTCCAGACTGACTCCAGACTAACTCCAGACTAACTCCAGACTAACACCAGACTAACACCAGACTAACTCCAGACTAACTCCAGACTAACTCCAGACTGACTCCAGACTAACACTAGACTAACTCCAGACTAACTCCAGACTAACACTAGACTAACTCCAGACTAACACTAGACTAACTCCAGACTAACTCCAGACTAACTCCAGACTAACACTAGACTAACTCCAGACTGACTCCAGACTGACTCCAGACTGACTCCAGACTAACTCCAGACTAACTCCAGACTGACTCCAGACTGACTCCAGACTGACTCCAGACTAACACTAGACTAACTCCAGACTAACTCCAGACTAACTCCAGACTAACTCCAGACTAACTCCAGACTAACTCCAGACTAACACTAGACTAACTCCAGACTGACTCCAGACTGACTCCAGACTGACTCCAGACTGACTCCAGACTGACTCCAGACTGACTCCAGACTGACTCCAGACTAACTCCAGACTAACTCCAGACTAACTCCAGACTAACTCCAGACTAACTCCAGACTAACTCCAGACTAACTCCAGACTAACACTAGACTAACTCCAGACTAACTCCAGACTAACTCCAGACTAACCCCAGACTGACTCCAGACACCAACATGTCACATATTAGGATTAATATTTAAACAAAAGACCAAAAACAAACTTTACTGATTGTAGGCGGAGCTAAGGAGGAAGGTTTTTAACCTTGAACATTGTTAAAGTTGAGGCTGTTCCAGGTTTTTGCTGAAACTTAAAGCTGCTTGACTCTGTTTAGTTCTAACTCTGGGCTCGAGCAGAAGCCTGTCCCAGATGTTCTCAGAGCCCGAGGAGGCTCATAAGCTACTAGCATTTCAGAAATATATTCTGGTGCTAAACCATTTAGAGACTTGTAAAGCAGTAGTGCTGTTTTAAAGTCTATCCTCTGAGCAACAGAAGCCAGTGCAGAGATTTTAAAACTGGACTGATGTGGTGGTACTTCCTGGTGTTAGTTAGAACCCGAGCAGCAGCGTTCTGAATAACCCTGTCTTAACCCTCGTTTTGTTTCTAAAACGGTTCGTTTTGATAAGTTTCTCTAAGTCTGGTTCAGACATCATCCAGACTTAAAAACAGCACGTGTGAACATCTGTAGAATAAGAAATAAACTCATCAAAGTAACTGAAATATTAACATCATAAATATTTTGGCACTGAAACCCTTCTTTGATGAAAGATTTCATGAAGGACAAATACTTATTCAAGGTTCTAATGTCTACAGGGAAGATAGGAATAATAGTGTACGCACTAAGCCTTATTCCAGTAAAATTAAGAAATGTTTAATAAATAATGATTTAGAGCTGCTTTGGTCAAAGGGACATATTAAACTCATGATGCTGTTAGAATCTGGACTCCATCTGAGCCATGTCAGAGCAGGATGTGACTCAAAGTATGACCTATATTTCATTGTATTATTTATTATTCTCAAAAGATTATACAAGTTATTTAACTCAGAATCAGATTGGTAAAAGTACAGAGGTTTCAGAAATGTGGAAACAAAATTAAACGGTAATATAATAAATTGTGAAAATAAATCCACATTAAATAGGAACTCAAATGAGTGTTTTTTAGAAATGAATGGCAATTTTTAAACAAAGCCAATTGATATTGCCAATCATTTTTATTATTTCATAAACAATGCTTTTAGGCCTTACTTTGGAAAAAACACTTTTATTATTACAATAATTACTAAAATGGTAAAGGGCCTAGCTATACTTTAGAAGATGCAGCGTGAAAAACGACTCAAGCTCTAAAATGATCAAATCTAGAATACAGAAAATAATAAGGTGGAGCAACAGAAAAATCTAAGAAGTTCAAAATGGAGCTGCCTGTATCTTACTAAGGGCTGACTCCAACACACGTCAGAAAGATGCAAGAACAACTTGGATGGTTAAAGATAGATTAAGTTATTCACTAATTGTGTTACAAATTTAGTTTCTACTGGAAAACCTTATGTTTTGTTCCATTAAGACAAACATTTATATTTTACGAAACATGCCTTTAAACATGGATGTACAGAAAACTGAAAGAACAGTGTTGTAATGTACAGCTGTGGAATTCTCTGCTAAAGTTACACTGATGGAATATGTTTTAAGAAGTTGTTAAAACGGCAACGTATGAAAAGGAGACATTGTAGTAAGTAAATTTATATTTAAATTTATATAGCACCTTTCACAGATATAAATCACCAAGTGCTTTACAAAGTGCAATAAAAGAACAATAAAACTTTGAGAATAAAAATGAAAACCACAAAATATTAAAACATAAAAAGCCCAATCAACTAAAAGCTTGTTTAAATAAAAGTGTCTTCAGCTGCTTTTTAAACAGGGGCAGGACGTCCCAGAGTCTGGAAAGACCGGTCTCCCGGGTTTTAAAACGGGTTTTGGGGACCGTTAAAAGGTTTTGATCAGAAGGCGAAGAGTGCGTGAGGAGGAGTAAGGGGTCAGAGGTCAGTGATGTACTGGGGCCTGTCCATGTAGAGCTCTAAAAGTCAAGACTAACATTTTAAAATCAATTCTGAATTTGACTGGAAGCCAATGAAGTGAAGCTAAAACTGAAATGTGAGCCCTTCTGTTGGTTCAGTTAAAAGCCTGGCTGCAGCCGACTCAGAGACGATTTATTCAAACAAATAAAAAGAGAATTACAATAATCAAGACGAGAAGAAATAAAAGCATCATCTCCAAGTCAGCTTTAGACAATAACACTCTCAGTTTAGAGTTGTTTCTTAAATGATAAAAACAGTTTTTGACCAACTGTCTAGAACGACTGTCCAGAGACATCGAGCGGTCAAACAGAACACCGAGGGTTCTGAGGCTCGACTGGACGAAGAACCCAGGGAACCAAGTGTTGTTTGATTTGAAGTATTTTTTGGTCAGGTGCAAAGATTAAAGTTTCAGTCTTTTTTGTCTTCAGCTGTAGGTAGTTATTGTAAAACCAGTTCTTTATCCAAGACAAGCAGTTCAACAAATCAGTAAGTTTATAAAACTCAGAGTCTTTAAAAGAACAGTACAACTGAATGTCATCAGCAGAAAAGTGATAAGACACATTTTTAAAACCATGAATTATTTCACCAAGAGGGTACAATAAAAACAAAAGAGGACCTAGGACTGAGCCCTGAGGAACTCCATAAGACAGAGGGTTAATTTCAGACAGAATATTGTTAATACAGACACAGAATGATCTGTCTCTCAGGTAAGAGGAGAACCACTTTAGAACTGATCCAGAGAAACACGTTTCATTTTGCAGACACTTTAACAATATTTTATGGTCCAGAGAATCAAAAGCAGACGATAAATCCAGTCGGATCAAGACTGAGTACTGCCCAGAGTCAGCCGCCATCATAATGTCACTGATATCTTCAGCAGGACAGTCTCTGAACAGTAATGTAAATGCTTTATTTTAATACAGGTCAATGGGTATTTAAAGATGTTTTCCTTAATATTTTCAGTTTTGTTTTTAATATTGTTAATATTTAAATGGGATAGTTTAATGTAAATTAGGATCTCTAGTACTACCCAGTCATACGGTCTTGTGCAAGTGGCACCAGGACCTCAGGCCTCTGGCTGTACGTCTGACACACAAGTCTGTGAAAAGAGTGGCATATCCCCTTCAGGCGTCAACAAGGCCTCTGAACAAGGTACACAGTCCTACTGTGAAACATGGAGCTGGAGCTACAAAGGCACAGGAAACAATGAATACAGCATACTCAGAAAATACTGGAGGAACAAAGAATGAGAAAATAAAGAGCCTCATCTTTAGATCAGGGGCATTTGGGTAGTTTCTGTTGTCATTATGATTTAAAAAGAGAAAACAATAAATGGCTTCACTCAAACACTAACTATGAGTGAAAGAAAGGTTTTTGTGTTATCATTCATATTCTCTAAAAAAAAATGGACAAAAATTATGAGTTCTTCCAGAGTCTGTAAACTTCTGAGCACAACTGTACATTTACAAAGCTCTGATTGATTAGAATGAACTTTCTTGTCTTTGTGAAATGTAGATGAGGTTTTTCACTGTGACGTGTCACGTGTGGGGGCAGGAACTGTCTGTGAGGGGCTGTCATTTAGAAACAAATATGTCCCCCTCCATAACTTAACACTAACTCACAGTGTCAACATATGTGTCCTGCAGGTGTTCAGATTGTGTCGGAGAAAAGTCTAGAGAAGATTAAAGAAGAACCAGAGGAAGAGCAGCTGCAGGAGTTCCCATTCCCTCCTGTCTCTGTGAAAACTGAAGATGATGAAGACGAGTCCTCTGTGCTTCATCAAAGAGCACCTGAGGAGAACAGAGAGGAAACTAATGGAGAGGACTGTGGAGCAGAAGCAGGCTGCAGCTCAGATCCACTCACACTTTTACACTCAGACTCTGAGCACACGGACCACTCTGACGACTGGACTCAGGAGCAGACTCAGGGGAAAACTAGCTCCACAGTGATACACCCTGAGTCCTCTGAGAGACCTGTAGGAGAAAACACCAAAGGATACCAGTGTTCAGAGTGTGGGAAGAGTTTTTACATAATTCACAGTTTCTGAGACACTTGTTAATTCACACGGACAGAAACCGTACAAATGTTCAGTTTGTGAGAAAGCCTTTAGTGAAAAGGGTAACCTGAAGGTCCATCTGAGAACTCACACTGGAGAGAAACCCTACAGCTGCCCTTTCTGTCATAAAAACTTTGTGCAGGGAGGAGCCTTAAAGATCCATATCAGGACTCACACAGGAGAGAAACCCTACAGCTGTTCAGTTTGTAAGAATGTTTTTAAGTGCAGTGGGACTCTTCGTAAACACATGAGAACCCACACAGGAGAGAAACCCTACAGCTGTCCCCAGTGTAACAAAGGGTTTCTAGATAAGTCTTATCTTGTGTCTCATCTGAGAACCCACACTGGAGAGAAACCCTTCAGGTGCTCAGTCTGTAACAAATGTTTTTCAGGTAAAGGTGCGCTTAGACGACACCAGCTCAGAGTCCACAACAGGAATGCTGGTGTTGTCCAGAATGTTGAGACAGAGCTGCTCCACAGCCCAGAGTAAAGCATGAATAATTCTCATTAATGATGTTTTTTTTTTTTTTTTTAATTAAATCTCTCACGGCTCTAGGCTTTACCCACCTACACCATTAAAGAGACGAGAGACCAGCTTTGGGCTTGAGGCGGGAACACACTGGACAATGACCAGCTGGTCGCAGGGTTAACACTTAGAGACAGACAGGGTCTTTCTCTCCTGACACTCAGAGTAGGCTCTGACTCGTGCTTCCTTCAGGAGGCTCTTCGTTTGTCTGGAGCAGCGAGCGGGGCTTTATCGGTGCAGACTCTGGATAAGACACTCTCAGCTCTCACTAAGCCCTGTCCCTAAGTGTTAACCCTGTGACTAACTTTGTCCAGTCCCCGCGACCGGCTCCAGTCTCGTGACCTTTAACGGAAAGAAGAGGAAGGAAATGAATGAACATGTGGCAATTCAGAACTCTTTGTTAAACAATATAAATGAACAAAAATCTATGTTGTCTAAAGATAAAAATATATCTAAATCTAACTTAAAACAACCAACTGGGAACATTTTTTAAATCAAGTAACTTACGATCCGTATCCAGTTTCCTCAGAAGCACGTGCTCAGGATCATCAGCTCCGTCAGCCCCAGGACTCCTCAGGTTCAGGTCAACGACATAAACGGACCCTGGGCGACACCTTGTGGTCAAACCAAGTTCTAAAAAACATGTTTCTTTAAAGTGTCTTATGGTGTTTTTTTATCACTCTCTGAAAGTAAAGTGGATATGTTTTATAAATGATTCTGTTCAAAGTTTATAAATGATTCTGTTCAAAGTTTATAAATAATTCTGTTCAAAGTTTATAAATGATTCTGTTCAAAGTTTATAAATGATTCTGTTCAAAGATGAAGTGTCTTTAGTGGAGTTATTATTTACACAGAGCTGGGTTTAAACAGCACTTATTTTAATAATTGAAGAGCGTTATTAATATTAATGTTTTATTTGTGTGTGTGGATGGGTCCTGTCCTGTAGGGGCAGTCTCACGCGCACTGCCGCCCGGAAGTGACATGTTTCCGGTGTTTGAGCGGACAGCCTCGGTGTCAGGGCCGTTAGCTGAGTGCAGCTAAAGCTACAGACACAGTTTGTAAAAATGTCTAAAGGCCAGAAGCTGAGAGCTTTGGTGAATGAGCGCCTGACTGCGGCAGCGGAAGAGATATTTGAGCTGTTTGAAAGAACCATAGCGGAGTATGAGGAGGAAGTGCACAGGTTCAAACAAAGGAACAACACACAACAACAACTACTGGAGCCAGGTGCGTTAGACCAGCTGACATTCTGAACACTTGTTTGTTAAAGGCGTGTTTTTAGAAACGTGTGATGTTCAGGGTCTTTACAGGAGCTCGGTGTTTTTTTTAATAAAAAATTAATATTACATTTAATTTAATATAGGCACCTTTCTAACTCCCAAGGTCACCTACAAGTCAAATAATTAAAACATAAACACAAAAGGTGTAAATAACATAAACACCATTAAACAGAGAAGTTGCACTGATTAAAGGTTGACAGAGTTATATTTGAACAAATGTCAGTGACACTTACACACTTTATATTCATCTTTTATTATAATCTCTCAGTCAGCTGATGTCATAGTTATAACGCTGTGTTATAGTGTTATAACAGTCTTTAGATTTAAAATATGACTGACTGTGGTTCTTCTCAGAAGTTTTGTTCTTTTAAGTCCAGAGAAGAACTAAAAGGGGAGGCAGTAGCTCAGTGGGTAGAGCGGTCGTCCTTCAACCAGAAGGTAGACGGTTCGATTCTCACTCTCCCCACAGTTCATACTGTCATTGTGTCCTTGGGCAAGACACTTAACCCACCTTGCCTCCAGTGGCTGTAACACGGGTAATTACTGTAGAACATTCTAAGTCGCTTTGGATAAAAGCGTCAGTAAATGAATAAATGTAAATGTAAATGTAAAAGGTAGTAGGCCTGGGCAAAATTAAAACATCTCTATTTTCTTATTCCAAGATCACACATTTATTCAAGTTGAACTATGACCTTTAGGGCTGTGCTAAAAATCAGATTTTATGTTGTATCACAATAAAAGTTGAATACGTTTGGAAAAGAAAAACAATTGCATTATGATTATCCTGCACATCAGAAGCACAGCTCTGGTCGAAGAATGTCGCGCTCGATGATGTAGCTTTGGTCATTTTTATTCGACACAGTGAGGCTCCGGTTTCAGAAAACATGAGAATGAAACATGATCCTGTCTGTGCTTCGCTGGAGACGGGACGAGTCACGCTGCTTCAGAGCGACACAAACCCTTTAGATCAGAAACAGAGGCCAACACAGAGCCCTCAAAGTGAAATAAAGTTCACACTTCCTGTAACCCGGACAAAATAAAAGCCATGTTGTAGCAGTAAACTTTATTGTGGCAGAGCGAGAGAAGGACAGAACCATCTGGAATCATCAAAGACACTGCTTCAGTGGCTTTGAACACTTCATTCATGAAACGAACACAACGACAAATACAAGGCACGCGTTTGTTCAACAGTTCTTTCTCCCAAACATTGACCTATTTTTAATCACCAAGAAACATCTGAT
Source organism: Neodontobutis hainanensis (assembly GCA_024349245.1). NCBI lineage: Eukaryota > Metazoa > Chordata > Actinopteri > Gobiiformes > Odontobutidae > Neodontobutis > Neodontobutis hainanensis. The sequence continues at coordinate 88,404 of JALDNG010001367.1, forward strand.
GCATTCTTTCAGCACACGCTCGGCTCTAATTGTAAAATAATGAAACTATATCTCACTTTTATTAAAAACAAAATCAATTTAGTTTTAAATTAAAATTTAAAAAAAATGGGCATATTGGCCATATTTAAAATTGATACGACAATTGCGCCGTGAAATATCGCGTTGTTTGTTTAAGATACTTTTTTTTTTTTTTTTTTTAGCCAGGTGTCAAATAGAACTCTGGGAAATACGTCTTTAAGCTCAGTTTAGTGGAATTTACCGACAGGTTTATTTTTGCAGAGACCTCTTTAAGAGACGAGAACAAAAGCCTGACTGACACTTTGTTTCGAGTGGATAATTTCTTCAGACTGTTTTTGAGGCGGTGAACAGGACACTCCTTCTGTACAAGCTCAGGCCCCTTCCCCCAGCATTCTGTCCCTAAAGCCAGATTCCATGTCTGAGAAATCAGTTGTCGAGGTCGCCTAAGGCCCAGTCCACATTGCACGACCCGTTATGCTTTTTCCTGCAGGTGTTGGGTCCATGAATCCCGGCTACCAGACGCTCACATGCACCATACTCGCCGTCATCACAGTCCTTAATGTAACGTTATCTATAAGGGCTTCCAAATCGCTCTTGGTCTGCCAGAAAGACCCACAAGTCAGAGGTCACAACAGAGAGACCCACAGGTCAGAGGTCACATCACAGAGACCCACAGATCAGAGGTGACGTCAGAGAGAGACACTCAGGTCAAATAACAGAGACTGACAGGTCAGAGGTCACAATAGAGTGACCCACAGGTCCGAGGTCACATCAGAGCCTTGAGAGGTCACATCAGAGAGACCCTCAGAGGTCACATGACAGAGGGGTTACGGAGTGAGATAAGGACGGTTTGAACACAAACATCAGCATATGTTCTGTGTCCTGCAGGTGTTCAGTTTGTGTCGGAGAAGAGTCTAGAGAAGATTAAAGAAGAACCAGAGGAAGAGCAGCTGCAGGAGTTCCCTCCTGTCTGTGTGAAAAGTGAAGACGATGAAGACAAGTCCTCTGTGCTTCATCAAAGAGCACCTGAGGAGAACCGAGAGGAACCTAATGGAGAGGACTGTGGAGCAGAAGCAGGCTGCAGCTCAGATCCACTCACACTTTTACACTCGGACTCTGAGCACACGGACCACTCTGACGACTGGACTCAGGATAGGCCTTCTTTGGAAACATGTTCCTCGCTGATGAACCCCGACTCCTCGGAGAGAGATGTCAGAGAAAATGACAAACGACACAAATGCACAAAGTGTGGGAAGAGATTTCTACGCCAACAACATTTACTGAACCATATGTTTAGTCACACAGGAGAGAGACCGTTCAAGTGCTCAGTTTGTCAGAGAGAATTTACACGCATATGCAACCTCAAGTCACACATGAGTATTCACACAGGACAGTGGCGCCTCCGCTGTTCTTTTTGTGACAAAGGATTTGGGAATAAGAGAGACTTTCTTGTACACATGAGGATCCACACAGGAGAGAAACCCTTCAGCTGCTCAGTTTGTGAGAGAGCATTTACACAGAAGATTCATCTCATTAGACATTTAAAAACCCACAGTGGAGCAGGAGCGCTGAGTCCAGAACGTGCTGAAAGATCTGAGCCAAAGGCACATTCAGATGTTCATATGAGAGATCCGAGGGAACCAACGGCCACAGATTTGAACTCCCGAACAGAGCAGGAGTCCTCATGACACTGTGTAGCACTCGATCACAGCAGTAAAACGGTAAGATACAATGTAAGTGCAGCGGGAGTTTTTGTCTAAAACTATTTTGCAGGGAAAAAAGAATCACGACCAAAGTGAGATGCAGTGAACAAACCCCTCGGCGTTCTCACTGGGTCAGTGGTCCTCACCAACAACCCTGAAGTGTCTGAGCCTCGCTGAACCATTCTGAGCAGTGGACCAGGTGCTACATACAGGGTCTGAGACTGAACTGCTGCAGCACAATCTTTAAACCTTTTTAGTTTCAGAACTGTTATTTTATTTATTTATTTTTTACACATGAATAAATGTGTTTTTATTTGTTAATCCGACTTATCCCTTGAGTGTTGCAGTTGTTTTTAACTGTGAACAGAACTTTGAGGGTTTATTTTTTTGGTTGAGCTGGTGTCACTCAAAGTATTGCCAAAAGTCTCGCAGCAGAAAGTCCAGGTGCACCTGCTCTGAGACAAACTTGTTCAGGGTGTTTTTTAGTATTCTTTAAAAACCTGCCACGTGCTGTTATTTGTCACAGTATTTAATTATTTGCTAAATTCTTATCACAATGTGCTCTTCACTCTGTGCCCTGCAGGTGTCCAGTTTGTGTCGGTGAAGAGTGAAGAAGAGCCCCCCCACATTAAAGAGGAACCAGAGGAAGAGCAGCTGCAGGAGTTCCCTCCGGTCTGTGTGAAAAGTGAAGATGATGAAGACAAGACCTCTGTGCTTCATCAGAGAGCACCTGAGGAGAACCGAGAGGAAACTAATGGAGAGGACTGTGGAGCAGAAGCAGGCTGCAGCTCAGATCCACTCACACTTTTACACTCAGACTCTGAGGGACACAGCTCTGACCACACTGACCACACTGACCTCTCTGACGACTGGACTCAGGACGAGTCTCGTCTGGAAACATGTTCCTCACTGATGAACCCTGACTTCTCTGAGAGCGTTGCTGGAGAAGATGACAAACATTACCAATGCTCCGAGTGTGGGAAGAGGTTTCTGCGCAGTGACCATTTACAGAACCATATGTTGAGTCACACAGGAGAGAGACCGTTCAAGTGCTCAGTTTGTCAAAGAGATTTTACTCGCATATGCAACCTCAAGTCACACATGAGTATTCACACAGGACAGTGGCCTTTCCGTTGTTCTTTTTGTAACAAAGGATGTTGGAATAAAAGAGATTTTCTTGTACACATGAGGATCCACACAGGAGAGAAACCCTTCAGCTGCTCAGTTTGTAACAAAGGTTTTTCACATAGATCTAATCTTCGACAACATACATTAACTCACACAGGAGAGAGGCCCTTCAGCTGTTCAGTTTGTAAAAGGGCAGACGGAGGAGGAGGGGGCAGACAGAGGAGGAGGAGGAGGGGGCAGACGGAGGAGGAGGAGGGGGCAGAAGGAGGTGGAGGAGGGGGCAGACAGGTGGAGGGGGCAGACGGAGGAGGAGGAGGGGCAGATGGAGGAGGAGGAGGGGGCAGACGGAGGAGGAGGAGGAGGGGGCAGACGGAGGAGAAGGAGGGGCAGACGGAGGAGGAGGAGGAGGGGCAGATGGAGGAGGAGGGGGGGCAGACGGAGGAGGAGGAGGAGGGGCAGACGGAGGAGGAGGGGGCAGAAGGAGGTGGAGGAGGGGGCAGACAGGTGGAGGGGGCAGACGGAGGAGGAGGAGGGGGCAGACGGAGGAGGAGGAGGAGGGGGCAGACGGAGGAGGAGGAGGGGGCAGACGGAGGAGAAGGAGGGGCAGACGGAGGAGGAGGAGGAGGGGGCAGACGGAGGAGGAGGAGGGGGCAGACGGAGGTGGAGGAGGAGGGGGCAGACGGAGGAGGAGGAGGAGGGGGTCAGACGGAGGAGGGGGTCAGACAGAGGAGGAGGAGGAGGGGGCAGACGGAGGTGGAGGGGGCAGACGGAGGAGGAGGAGGAGGGGGGCAGACGGATTTTATCAACATCTGACCTGGACCTGGAACTGAACAGATAACCTGCTGGAAACACAGCTCACTGACCAATCAGCACCAACAAAGTCTCCTCATCTTTGGATCTGAACTGAACCTGTGCTTTGTACCACAACATTTCAGATAAAATTCAACAACAATACATTTGACTGTTTTCTGCTGAAATGTAACCAGTGAATGTGGGAGTTTGGAAAGAGCTGTGTTTTTGAACAGGCAGCTGTCAGGACGCCCCTCTCAGTGAACTCGTGAGGACCCCTGTGTGATTAGCTCTGAAGCTAACTGTGACAAACAGCCCCAAAGCGGAGCCTTAAAGTGAACAGAGCGCAGTGAAACATGGCAGAAGTGAAGCTGAAGGAGGAGACGGAGCTGTGGGACCCACCAAACACCAAACACAGGTCAGAGCACCGCCGACAGGGGGCGCTTTTATAGAGAAACACGGGCTAAAGGCTGAAGGAACAGCTCCAGAGACACACATTCAGTAAAGTCTCTGAGGCTGGGTCCCAGACACTGCTCTGTCAGGACCCTTCTGCTGTTCAGAGCCCTCTCCCTGTGCGGCTGGAGCCTCACACAAGGGCCACTCACAGGGCCGTTAGCTTTAGCTTGAATCATGTCTACGGTGAGTTTCAGAATAATAAATGAAAATGTACAGATGGGTGTATTTATTCCAGAGGTTAATGACACTGTGGGGCAGGTGTTTAACAGAACCTGTGACAGTAAGAAAAAAAGAAGAGTGTGTAGCACTGGCACAGACCTGCTCCCCTGCAGCAGAGTCTGGGGCCCCTGTTGTTCCTTACACAGACAGCCCAGTGCCTTCTTCAGGTGCGTCTCTCACCTGTCGCTCAGTGGCTGGAGCAGAGGGGACCTGCTGTGTCTTGGCCTTTTTCTCAGATCAACTGCAGCTCAGGTGATGCAGGTACGGAGCCCCTGCTGGAACCATAAGGGGCTCTCACCTCGCTTCGAGCGAGTAGGTATTCGAGTCCCGATGTCTGTCCCGGCGTTTGTCCCGATGTCTGTCCCGGAGTCTGTCCCGGTGTTTGTCCCGGTGTTTGTCCCGATGTCTGTCCCGGTGTTTGTCCTGGTGTTTGTCCCAATGTTTGTCCCAGTGTTTGTCCCGATGTCTGTCGGTGTTTGTCCCAATGTTTGTCCCAATGTTTGTCCCAATGTTTGTCGGTGTTTGTCCGATGTCTGTCGATGTCTGTCGGTGTTTGTCCCAATGTTTGTCGGTGTTTGTCGGTGTTTGTCGGTGTCTGTCCCGGTGTCTGTCCAGGTGTTTGTCCCGGTGTTTGTCGGTGTTTGTCGGTGTTTGTCCCAGTGTTTGTCCCGGTGTTTGTCGGTGTTTGTCGGTGTTTGTCGATGTTTGGCCTGGTGTTTGTCGATGTCTGTCGGTGTTTGTCCCGACATTTGTCCCGATGTTTGTCCCGGTGTTTGTCCAGGTGTCTGTCGGTGTTTGTCCTGGTGTTTGTCCTGGTGTTTGTCGATGTCTGTCCCGGAGTCTGTCCCGGTGTTTGTCGGTGTTTGTCCCAATGTTTGTCCCAATGTTTGTCGGTGTTTGTCCTGGTGTTTGTCCCGGTGTTTGTCCTGATGTTTGTCGATGTCTGTCCAGGTATTTGTCCTGATATTTGTCCCGGTGTTTGTCCCGGTGTTTGTCCCGATGTTTGTCCAGGTGTCTGTCCTGGTGTTTGTCCCTGTGTTTGTCCTGATGTTTGTCCCGGTGTTTGTCTCAGGATTTTGTCCCGATGTTTGTCCCGGTGTTTGTCGGTGTTTGTCCCGGTGTCTGTCCCGGTGTCTGTCGGTGTTTGTCCTGGTGTTTGTCCTGGTGTTTGTCCCGGTGTTTGTCCCGGTGTCTGTCCAGGTGTTTATCCTGATGTTTGTCTCCAGGTGTTTGTCCCGATGTTTGTCCCTGTGTTTGTCCTGATGTTTGTCTCCAGGTGTCTGTCCCGGTGTTTGTCCTGGTGTTTGTCTCGATGTTTGTCCCGATGTTTGTCCCTGTGTTTGTCCTGATGTTTGTCTCCAGGTGTTTGTCCCGGTGTTTGTCCCGATGTTTGTCCCGGTGTCTGTCCAGGTGTTTGTCCTGATGTTTGTCCCTGTGTTTGTCCTGATGTTTGTCCCTGTGTTTGTCCTGAAGTTTGTCTCCAGGTGTTTGTCCCGATGTTTGTCCCTGTGTTTGTCCCGATGTTTGTCTCCCTGAGTTTGTCCTGATGTTTGTCCCGGTGTTTGTCTCCAGGTGTTTGTCCCGATGTTTGTCGGTGTTTGTCGGTGTTTGTCCCGATGTTTGTCCCGGTGTCTGTCCGGTGTTTGTCCGATGTTTGTCCCGGTGTCTGTCCCGGTGTCTGTCCAGGTGTTTGTCCCGATGTCTGTCCAGGTGTTTGTCCCGATGTTTGTCCCGGTGTTTGTCCTGATGTTTGTCCCGGTGTTTGTCTCCAGGTGTCTGTCGATGTTTGTCCTGATGTTTGTCCCGGTGTTTGTCCGGTGTTTGTCCCGGTGTTTGTCCTGGTGTTTGTCGGTGTTTGTCCTGGTGTTTGTCGGTGTTTGTCCTGGTGTTTGTCGATGTTTGTCGGTGTTTGTCCCGATGTTTGTCCCGGTGTTTGTCCCAATGTTTGTCCCAATGTTTGTCCCGGTGTTTGTCCCGGTGTTTGTCCCGGTGTTTGTCCTGATGTTTGTCGATGTCTGTCAGGTATTTGTCCTGATATTTGTCCCGGTGTTTGTCCCGGTGTTTGTCCCGATGTTTGTCCAGGTGTCTGTCCTGGTGTTTGTCCTGATGTTTGTCCATGTGTTTGTCCATGTGTTTGTCCCGGTGTCTGTCCCGGTGTGTTTGTCCGATGTTTGTCTCCCTGAGTTTGTCCTGATGTTTGTCCTGGTGTTTGTCTCCAGGTGTTTGTCCGATGTTTGTCCGTGTTTGTCCTGGTGTTTGTCGATGTTTGTCGGTGTCTGTCGGTGTTTGTCCGATGTTTGTCCGGTGTCTGTCCCGGTGTCTGTCCGGTGTTTGTCCGATGTCTGTCCAGGTGTTTGTCGATGTTTGTCGGTGTTTGTCCTGATGTTTGTCGGTGTTTGTCTCCAGGTGTCTGTCGATGTTTGTCCTGATGTTTGTCCCGGTGTTTGTCCCGGTGTTTGTCCCGTGTTTGTCCTGGTGTTTGTCCCGGTGTTTGTCCTGGTGTTTGTCCGGTGTTTGTCCTGGTGTTTGTCCTGATGTTTGTCCGGTGTTTGTCCCGATGTTTGTCGGTGTTTGTCCCAATGTTTGTCCCAATGTTTGTCGGTGTTTGTCGGTGTTTGTCAGTGTTTGTCCTGATGTTTGTCCCGATGTCTGTCCAGGTATTTGTCCTGATATTTGTCCCGGTGTTTGTCCGGTGTTTGTCCTGATGTTTGTCCAGGTGTCTGTCCTGGTGTTTGTCCTGATGTTTGTCCATGTGTTTGTCCATGTGTTTGTCCCGGTGTCTGTCCTGATGTTTGTCCGATGTTTGTCCTGGTGTTTGTCCGTGAGTTTGTCCGATGTTTGTCCGTGTGTTTGTCCGTGTGTTTGTCCCGATGTTTGTCCTGGTGTTTGTCCCAATGTTTGTCCCGGTGTTTGTCCTGGTGTTTGTCCTGATGTTTGTCCCGGTGTTTGTCCCGGTGTTTGTCCTGATGTTTGTCCCGGATGTTTGTCCTGATGTTTGTCCTGATGTTTGTCCTGATGTTTGTCCCGGTGTTTGTCCTGATGTTTGTCCTGGTGTTTATGTTTGTCCGATGTTTGTCCTGGTGTTTGTCCCGATGTTTGTCCCGGTGTTTGTCCCGGTGTGTTTGTCCCGATGTTTGTCCTGGTGTTTGTCCGTGTGTTTGTCCCGATGTTTGTCCTGGTGTTTGTCCGTGTGTTTGTCCCGATGTCTGTCCCGGAGTCTGTCCCGGTGTTTGTCCCGATGTCTGTCCCAGTGTTTGTCCCGGTGTTTGTCCCAATGTTTGTCCCAGTGTTTGGCCCGGTGTTTGTCCCGATGTCTGTCCCGGTGTTTGTCCCGGTGTTTGTCCCAATGTTTGTCCCGGTGTTTGTCCCGGTGTTTGTCCCAATGTTTGTCCCGGTGTTTGTCCCGGTGTTTGTCCCGATGTCTGTCCCGGTGTCTGTCCCAATGTTTGGCCCGGTGTTTGTCCCGGTGTTTGTCCCGGTGTTTGTCCCAATGTTTGTCCCGGTGTTTGTCCCTGTGTTTGTCCCGGTGTTTGTCCCGGTGTTTGTCCCGGTGTTTGTCCCAATGTTTGTCCCGGTGTTTGTCCCAATGTTTGTCCCGGTGTTTGGCCCGGTGTTTGGCCCGGTGTTTGTCCCGATGTCTGTCCCGGTGTTTGTCCCGACATTTGTCCCGATGTTTGTCCCGGTGTTTGTCCAGGTGTCTGTCCCGGTGTTTGTCCTGGTGTTTGTCCCGGTGTCTGTCCAGGTGTTTGTCCCGATGTCTGTGCCAGAGTCTGTCCTGATGTTTGTCCCGGTGTTTGTCCCTGTGTTTGTCCTGATGTTTGTCCCGGTGTTTGTCTCCAGGAGTTTGTCCCGATGTTTGTCCCGGTGTTTGTCCCGATGTCTGTCCCGGTGTTTGTCCCGATGTTTGTCCCTGTGTTTGTCCTGATGTTTGTCCCGGTGTTTGTCCCTGTGTTTGTCCTGATGTTTGTCCCGGTGTTTGTCTCCAGGATTTTGTCCCGATGTTTGTCCCGGTGTTTGTCCCGGTGTTTGTCCAGGTGTCTGTCCAGGTGTCTGTCCAGGTGTCTGTCCAGGTGTCTGTCCCGGTGTTTGTCCCGGTGTTTGTCCCGGTGTTTGTCCCGGTGTTTGTCCTGGTGTTTGTCCCGGTGTCTGTCCAGGTGTTTATCCTGATGTTTGTCTCCAGGTGTTTGTCCCGATGTTTGTCCCTGTGTTTGTCCTGATGTTTGTCTCCAGGTGTTTGTCCCGGTGTTTGTCCCGATGTTTGTCCCGGTGTCTGTCCAGGTGTTTGTCCTGATGTTTGTCCCTGTGTTTGTCCTGAAGTTTGTCTCCAGGTGTTTGTCCCGATGTTTGTCCCTGTGTTTGTCCTGATGTTTGTCTCCCTGAGTTTGTCCTGATGTTTGTCCCAGTGTTTGTCTCCAGGTGTTTGTCCCGATGTTTGTCCCGGTGTTTGTCCCGGTGTTTGTCCCGGTGTCTGTCCCGGTGTTTGTCCCGATGTTTGTCCCGATGTTTGTCCCGATGTTTGTCCCGGTGTCTGTCCAGGTGTTTGTCCCGGTGTTTGTCCCGGTGTTTGTCCCGATGTCTGTCCCGGTGTTTGTCCCGATGTCTGTCCAGGTGTTTGTCCCGATGTCTGTCCAGGTGTTTGTCCCGATGTTTGTCCCGGTGTTTGTCCCGATGTTTGTCCCGGTGTTTGTCTCCAGGTGTCTGTCCCGATGTTTGTCCTGATGTTTGTCCCGATGTTTGTCCCGGTGTTTGTCCCGGTGTTTGTCCTGGTGTTTGTCCCGATGTTTGTCCCGGTGTTTGTCCCGATGTTTGTCCTGATGTTTGTCCCGGTGTTTGTCCCGGTGTTTGTCCCGATGTTTGTCCCGGTGTTTGTCCTGGTGTTTGTCCCGATGTTTGTCCCGGTGTTTGTCCCGGTGTTTGTCCCGGTGTTTGTCCCGGTGTTTGTCCTGATGTTTGTCCCGATGTCTGTCCAGGTATTTGTCCTGATATTTGTCCCGGTGTTTGTCACGGTGTTTGTCCCGATGTTTGTCCAGGTGTCTGTCCTGGTGTTTGTCCTGATGTTTGTCCTGGTGTTTGTCCGTGTATTTGTCCCGGTGTCTGTCCCGGTGTGTTTGTCCCGATGTTTGTCCCGGTGTTTGTCCGTGTGTTTGTCCCGGTGTTTGTCCCAATGTTTGTCCCGGTGTTTGTCCCGGTGTTTGTCCCGGTGTTTGTCCCGATGTTTGTCCCGGTGTGTTTGTCCCGGTGTGTTTGTCCCGATGTTTGTCCCGGTGTTTGTCCGTGTGTTTGTCCCGATGTTTGTCCTGGTGTTTGTCCGTGTGTTTGTCCCGATGTTTGTCCCGGTGTTTGTCCCGGTGTTTGTCCCAATGTTTGTCCCGATGTTTGTCCCGATGTTTGTCCCGATGTCTGTCCCGGTGTCTGTCCCAATGTTTGTCCCGGTGTTTGTCCCGGTGTTTGTCCCGGTGTCTGTCCCGGTGTTTGTCCCAATGTTTGTCCCGGTGTTTGTCCCGGTGTTTGTCCCGGTGTTTGTCCCGGTGTTTGTCCCGGTGTTTGTCCCGGTGTATGTCCCGGTGTCTGTCCCGGTGTTTGTCCCGGTGTTTGTCCCGGTGTTTGTCCCGGTGTTTGTCCGTGTGTTTGTCCGTGTGTTTGTCCGTGTGTTTGTCCCGATGTTTGTCCCGGTGTCTGTCCCGGTGTTTGTCCTGATGTTTGTCCTGGTGTTTGTCCCTTTGTTTGTCCCGGTGTCTGTCCATGTTTGTCCCGGTGTCTGTCCCGGTGTCTGTCCCGGTGTTTGTCCCGGTGTTTGTCCCGGTGTCTGTCCCGGTGTTTGTCCCAATGTTTGTCCCGGTGTTTGTCCCGGTGTTTGTCCCGGTGTTTGTCCCGGTGTTTGTCCCGGTGTTTGTCCCGGTGTTTGTCCCGGTGTGTGTCCCGGTGTTTGTCCCGGTGTTTGTCCCGGTGTTTGTCCCGGTGTGTGTCCCGGTGTTTGTCCCGGTGTTTGTCCCGGTGTTTGTCCCGGTGTTTGTCCCGGTGTTTGTCCCGGTGTTTGTCCTGGTGTTTGTCCTGGTGTTTGTCCCGGTGTGTGTCCTGGTGTGTGTCCTGGTGTGTGTCCCGGTGTTTGTCCCGGTGTTTGTCCCGGTGTTTGTCCCGGTGTTTGTCCCGATGTCTGTCCAGGTGTGTGTCCCGGTGTGTGTCCTGGTGTGTGTCCCGGTGTTTGTCCCGGTGTTTGTCCCGGTGTTTGTCCCGGTGTTTGTCCCGGTGTCTGTCCCGGTGTTTGTCCCGATGTTTGTCCTGATGTTTGTCCTGATGTTTGTCCTGATGTCTGTCCCGGTGTCTGTCCCGGTGTTTGTCCTGGTGTGTGTCCTGGTGTTTGTCCTGGTGTTTGTCCTGGTGTTTGTCCCGGTGTTTGTCCTGATGTTTGTCCTGATGTTTGTCCTGATGTTTGTCCTGATGTTTGTCCTGGTGTTTGTCCCGTGTGTGTCCTGGTGTTTGTCCCGGTGTGTGTCCTGGTGTTTGTCCCGGTGTGTGTCCTGGTGTTTGTCCCGTGTGTGTCCTGGTGTTTGTCCCGGTGTGTGTCCTGGTGTTTGTCGGTGTGTGTCCTGGTGTTTGTCCCGGTGTGTGTCCTGGTAGTGAGTGAAGTGTGCCAATCCCAGATGCCGTTCTTTGGCCCTGGGGGAGCGCTGGGCCTGACGTTGTGTGACATGCAGTGGTGGGAAGAGTACTGAAAAATCATACTCAAGTAAAAGTACTATTACTTACCAAAAAATGTAATGTGAGTGGAGTAAAAGTACCTGTCCTAAATACCACTCAAAGTACGAGTAAAAAGTAGCCCCTTCAAAAGTACTCAAGAGTAGGGAGTAGTGAGTATTATGCTTTGACTTATTCCACCTTATACCCTTATTTGCCATTCATAAACTACAATTTTAAATCGCCATGCAAGAACACATTACATTAACAGATACATCTATAATTAAGTCGACAAAAAGTAGGTTAATGCGTTTATATGTTAAGCGAAATATGTGTAACTAAAGGGTTATAAATCTAATGATAGGTTAATGCTTAATGCACTTTGAACCCAGCTAACAAGCTAAGGGTGTCCAGCAGCTGGCGCCTCGAGTTCGTGCAGCACTGACAAAATACATTCAAATTGCGCATTGTATTCTGCAGTATATATTTAGTAGCGGTTTAAAGCCATTTTGCAATTTAAGTCATTATACATAGGCCTACAGTATAACCAGCAACAACCCCGCTCCCTGTTCTCATCAATGACGACGACTGACGAGGTAGTCTTATTAAGCAGTCGTTGCTTGTGATGATTTTTGCGTCTTCTCGAACACGTCCATACTGCTGCATTAATAAAATGATCGTGCCTTCACTCCAAGCTGGTTGCTAATCGCTAACGCAATTGTTTTTGGCGAATAATTTTGGTTGCCTGAAACATTCGTGCATCCCTAATCACATTGGCTCATAAAACCTAACACAGTTTTATTTATGCCCCCCACACTATATTTGTGACGTTTATTATTATTCCATTTAAAATAAATATTTAAGCTATGATACTTGGCAAATATGAAATCTTACCTCGATGTGCTTTTTTAAATTAGAGGAGGAACTCTTGAATGCTGATATTTCAACCGGTCTGGGCAAGCAAAGTAGGCATGACATAAGGACACAATTGCCCTTCTTCACCTTCATTGTAAAAAGCTCCTTCAGGTACGGCCAAGGATGCTGAAGTGCTGTATTTGAGTTACTGCATGTTGAAGCATCCACCACACTTCCTTCCTCCTCCTCCTCCATGATTAAACTAAATTGGCGCCAGGTGTTTAGAAGTCTGTCTGATGCAAGTTTTCTATGCGCGATGTGATTGGACGGGAATCACTGGACTGATTATTCTCCTTAGCCAATCATCATTGACAGGAAAAAAATAAACAATGTAGCGACTGCAGGTTGAGGGAAAATAGTGCAGTAAAAGTACCGATACAGCACTAAAATGTACTCAAGTACAAGTAAAAGTACACTGTTTTTAAACTACTTAATAAAGTACAATTCCTGAGAAAAATACTCAATTACAGTAATGAGAGTATTTGTAATTCGTTACTTTACACCACTGGTGACATGGCTCTTCCTGGTGTGTGTTTGCTTCTTTACAGGAGACACTAGAGCTCTTATATTGATGGAGGTGTTGTCTCTGACTCTGTTTGGTCCAGGCAGCACAGGGTCTGGGGTGGGGTCCTTAAAGTGGACTAGACCATGTCCACACTAGAGGTCTTTTCTAAGTGATGCACCTTTGTTTTCTCTCATTTTTTCTACCGCTTAGTCCCAGCAGTTCAAAACTGTTCAAAACATCATGTTTTGTTGAATATTGAGAATTGAACCTTCAACATCAGCTCCTCAAGAAAAATAACTTTAGTGTGCATTATCTTTGTTTTCTGGGAATTGAAAATAAACAAATAAAATAATTATTAGATGTGTCATTAATGAATTCCATCAATGTGTGTGTTTTGTTTGTGTCCAGTCCGGAGCCCCCACATTAAAGAGGAACCAGAGGAAGAGCAGCTGCAGGAGTTCCCTCCTGTCTGTGTGAAAAGTGAAGATGATGAGACGAGTCCTCTGTGCTTCATCAGAGAGCACCTGAGGAGAACAGAGAGGAAACTAATGGAGAGGACTGTGGAGCAGAAGCAGGCTGCAGCTCAGATCCACTCACACTTTTACACTCGGACTCTGAGCACACAGACCACTCTGAAGAGTGGGCTCCAGGCAGTCTCCATCAAAAGAAGCTACGCCATGATAACTCCTGACTCGTCTGTGAGTGTTGCTGGAGAAAACACAAAACCACACAAATGCTCTGAGTGTGGGAAGGGGTTTCCTCGTAATTCTGAGTTACGGAGACACATGTTAATTCACTCGGGACAGAAACCCTTCAGGTGCTCAGTTTGTGACAAAGAATGTCGACTCAAATACCAGCTTCAGATTCACATGAGAACTCACTCTGGAGAGAAACCTGAGATCTGTTCCGTTTGTAAGAAAGGCTTTCCAAACAATGAGACTCTGAGGGAACATCTGAAAACTCATATGGAAGATGGGGCCCAAGACAAGTCTTCACTGAAAATAAGTGAAATATTGATAAACCCTGACTCCTCTGTGAGTGATATTGGAGGAAACCCCAAACCACACAAATGCTCTGACTGTGGGAAGAGGTTTCCTTGTAATTCAGAGTTACAGAGACATGTTTTAATACACACAGGAGAAAAACCTTTCAGGTGTTCAGTCTGTGAGCAGGAATTCAGACACAAGTACCACCTTGAGTCACACATGAGAACGCACACAGGAGAACGACCTTTATCTGTTCTGTTTGTAACAAAGGTTTTGCTCGAAACAATTGTCTCACGGCTCATCTTAGAACTCACACTGGAGAGAAACCTTACAGCTGTTCAGTTTGTGAGAAAGGTTTTACACAGAGCAGTGCTCTGAGGGAACATATGAAAACCCACCCAGAAGACAGCCCCCCAGACCAGACTTCAGTGATAAATCCTGACTCCTCTGTGAGGGACGTCGGAAAAAACACCAAAACTCACAAATGCACCGAGTGTGGGAAGGGCTTTATGCGCAAAGAACATTTACAGAACCATATGTTCATCCACACGGGACAGAAACCTTACAAATGTTCAGTTTGTGAGAAGGCGTTCAGAAAAGGGAATCTGAAGATACACATGAGAACTCACACTGAGAGAAACCCTACAGCTGCCCCTTCTGTCAGAAATCTTTTATACTGAAGAGAGATCTTGTAATCCACATGAGAGTCCACACGGGCGAGAAACCCTTCAGCTGTCCAGTTTGTCAGAAAAGCTTTGTGAGCAGTACTTACCTCAGGACACACATTAGAACTCACACAGGAGAGAAACCTTTCAGCTGCACAGTCTGTAAGAAATGTTTCACACAGAAAAGTTCCCTCAGGACTCATGTCAAAGGTCACAGGACGGATCCGTGTGGTCGTCAGAGTCTGATGAACCCACTGTCACATGAAGAAGAAGAAAATGTATTTACAGAACACATTTTGTACCAAAGTAACTCAATGTTCTTTACAGAAATAACACAAAGGTTGTATCAAAGAACAAACTTGGAAGAATAAAATAAACAAGAAAAAACAACAGTAAATAAAAAATGAACATACAGTTGTGCTCATAAGTTAACAGACCCTGGCAGAAGTTTCAGAGAATATTAATGAACAAGCACAAGTGACACAAACAGGTATGAATTAAAGGTTACCCTCCTCACCTGTGACCTCTGACCTGTGACCTGTTTGTAATCAGTGTGTGGATAAAGGTCAGTGAGTTTCTGGGCTCCAGTGTTCAAACTCTAATAAAGAAGTGGAAAATGAAAAGGTCAAGTAGACCAACAAAACAGCCACAACAGCAGGAAATTTGTTCAGGAAGCAAAAAAACCCACCTCTAACTCTGAGTGAAAGAAAGGTTTTGAAACATGAACAGGTGTATTACAGTTGTCGTTAATAAACTAGTGAGAAAAGGTGTGTTTTGAGTGTCTTTTGAAAGAGCTTATTGTTGGTACACTTTTTATTGGGTCTGACGTGAGTCTTATTATTATTGAACGACTGTTGTTCAGCAGCGTTGGACTGAACACGAGCTCTGACAGAGGACTCATGTTGTCAGTGGAACTCTAATGTGGACAGGAGCGTGGACTTTATAAGAACATGTGTTCTGTCAAATAATGCATTGTTCAAACCAGGATTTGCTGTATTTGTGAAGAATGTAACATTACATAATAAAGTCTACACTCGGCCACTGTGTACCCTGAGGTCTAATGCTTCTGAAATATTGAAGTGTTCCCTTGGCGTTCTGTCCAGAATGAGATTTCACTGAAGCCCATTCTTGTAAAGTCAGAGAGCTTGTTTTTTCACTTTTTTCTTCGGAGAATATACTTTTACGTTTAACTGAGTGCTCTAAATGTGTGCTCTGTGTCCTGCAGGTGTTCAGGTTGTGTCGGTGTTTCAGTCAGAAAACCCCCCTCCTGAGGGGTCCACCCTGGAGAGGAGCCCTACAGCTGTCCCTTCGGCAGTAAAAGAGTCAGACAAAAGCAGTATTTCCGCTCAATAAAGATGCTTCATTTTACAGCACGTGTGACATTCACAGTCTTCACCAAACATTACAAATATTTATGGTTTTCTGTGACATTAATAAAAAACGGCCTGTCGTTGTTAATGCACTCTTCCTGTAGGCCTGTGTTTGTGTGTAGGCCTGTGTCTGGTGTAGGTCTGTGTTTGTGTGTAGGTCTGTGTCTGGTGTAGGTCTGTGTTTGTAGGTCTGTGTCTGGTGTAGGTCTGTGTCTGGTGTAGGCCTGTGTCTGGGTGTAGGTCTGTGTCTGGGTGTAGGTCTGTGTCTGGGTGCAGCCCTGTGTCTGTGTAGGCCTGTGTCTGTGTGTAGGCCTGTGTCTGGATGTAGGTCTGTGTCTGGTGTAGGTATGTGTCTGGTGTAGCCCTGTGTTTGTGTGTAGGTCTGTGTCTGGATGTAGGTCTGTGTCTGGTGTAGGCCTGTGTCTGGTGTAGGTCTGTGTTTGTAGGTCTGTGTCTGGTGTAGGTCTGTGTCTGGTGTAGGCCTGTGTCTGGGTGTAGGTCTGTGTCTGGGTGCAGCCCTGTGTCTGGTGTAGGCCTGTGTCTGTGTGTAGGCCTGTGTCTGGATGTAGGTCTGTGTCTGGTGTAGGTATGTGTCTGGTGTAGCCCTGTGTTTGTGTGTAGGTCTGTGTCTGGATGTAGGTCTGTGTCTGGTGTAGGCCTGTGTCTGAGTGTATGCTGTGTCTGGGTGTAGGCCTGTGTCTGTGTGTAGGCCTGTGTCTGGATGTAGGTCTGTGTCTGGTGTAGGCCTGTGTTTGTGTGTAGGTCTGTGTCTGGTGTAGGCCTGTGTTTGTGTGTAGGCCTGTGTCTGGTGTAGGTCTGTGTCTGGGTGTATGCCTGTGTCTGGTCTAGGCCTGTGTTTGTGTGTAGGTCTGTGTCTGGTGTAGGCCTGTGTCTGTGTGTAGGCCTGTATCTGGTGTAGGTCTGTGTCTGGTGTAGGCCTGTGTCTGGTGTAGGTCTGTGTCTGGGTGTATGCCTGTGTCTGGTGTAGGCCTGTGTTTGTGTGTAGGGCTGTGTCTGGTGTAGGCCTGTGTCTGGTGTAGGTCTGTGTTTGTAGGCCTGTGTCTGGTGTAGGCCTGTGTTTGTGTGTAGGTCTGTGTTTGTTTGTAGGTCTGTGTCTGATGTAGGCCTGTGTCTAGTGTAGGCCTGTGTTTGTGTGTAGGTCTGTGTC